>JAHPZR010001052.1:0-64062 GCA_019787425.1 Platygyra sinensis | reverse complement strand
AGTAGTATAGTAGTTGGGGGTATGAGCGCAGTTTCCAAATTGAATATCAACCGCAGATCTCAAACTGGTTTTTAATCTACGCTATATATTCCCAACTCTTACCCCCAACTACGGAATCAAAATCTCAAAATAAAATCTCAAAATCAAATCTCAAATTAATATATAGAAATCAAACACGGAAAAAAGATATAGGAATCAAATATTGAGATAGGAGTTAGAACCAAAACCTTAACCCGGGACATCGGTCTGGTACTAATATGTGACCTTTCACGCGAAAACGTGCACTAACGGCTTTCCGTTTTCGAACGGAATTCCGTTTAGAAGCCGTTTGAAAGCCGTTTGAAAGAAATTTGCATCCGTTCGAACGACCTGGGTTATCCGTTCAAAAATATTTGCATCCGTTCGAACGGCTTGATCACCCGTTCGGTAGAAACGTTCAGCCGTTCGAATGACTCGCTCACCCGTTTGGTGAAAACATCCATCCGTTCGAACGACTTGCTCACCCGTTCGATAAAAACGTCTAGCCGTTTGATTGACTTGCTCACTCGTTTGGTCAAAAAATCTAGCCGTTCGAACGACTTGCTCGCCCGTTCGATAAAAGCATCCAACCATTCAAACGACTTGTTCACCCGTTTGCTGGAATATCAATCCGTGCAAAGGACTTGAGTAAACCGTTGAAGGGCTTCGATCATCCATTCAGGAAAAAAATTATCAAGGCATACGAGCGGTTGTCTTTACCTGTTCACGCAGCTTAAGGAAAGAACCGCAACAACAGTATGTCAGCAGTATGTGTCCGCGAGTAAAAGTTATAATCTCGAATAATTATCTTACCTGCATCAACACATAATGAGCTGAAATTTTCCCTGAAGATAGCTTTTATGTTTCTTGCGATGATCTTTAAGTGGCAAGTTCCAAACGGTGTCATTTTCCTCGTAATTTGAAAAAACGTGACTGTGCTGGTATTCAGTCGTCTCGTACCCAATTTGAATCTTTCGAATGCCGATCGTTTCGCCGTGTCAATTCGCTAACGACCAGTTCGCCATCGTATGAAGTCAATGCACCAATGTCGAATGTCAGTTCCCCAACGGCTAAAATAAGTTTGTGGTTGATTTAGTAGCTAAACTATCGCCGCTCTCTCGTGTCTGGGGCTTGTTTCTCGAAAGCCCCGGAAACTTTTCGGGCCCGTGAAGCCATAGCAAAATCTCGTACCTTACAATTACGGAGCTGTTTTATTCACTTATTCTTATAAATATGAACACAGGCTCCCTTCATACAAGAAGTTTCGGTCATATACACTTCTCTGTTTTTAGATACAGATGAACTAAAAATGGCTTTACGGGCCCGAGAAGTTTCCGGGGCTTGTCAAATAGATAACTTGCCATTCAATTTCTGAGAGTGATTGTTGATGTTACTTCCATACCGATTGTGTTACAAACCGCCATATTATTTGTTATTGAACATTTCAATTCGCCCCAATCCCACCTCAAATTTCTGACACAGGCAAGAGTAAATTTAAGATTAATGTTTATTGTGCGAGTGACAATTCTCCTTTCTATACAGACAACTTCCTTAATAAATGAAAAACTGGCTACTTACAAAAGATTCTTAAGCTTGAATAAGGGTGTATTAAAAAATGATTACGATAACTGATCAGCTGAGTCTTTGGGGTTAAACTTGCGGATAGCGCGACACTTAGAATTAATTTTGCTTTTAATAAGCCTCCATACTTTTTCCTTATCCTCGGTGGCACCAACTGGAAACTTAGTGAAAACTAACACTTAAAGTGAATTGAGTTTTGCACTGTCTAGACACTTTTTTCTATAAGTGCCATCAGTATTGCTGTTCGCAAGTTCCTCGCAGGTGAAAAAAGACTGCAGAAGCTTCAGCGCACAGAGGTGCCGTTCCTTTTCTTGTCCCAGGGTCTGCTGGACTGCTTTTATTTTCGTGGGCGTCACACACGTACCAATCAGTTCCTCGCCGACTTCCTGTGCAGAAGTTACCACTGTGGTAGGTTGCACAACCTGACTGATCTCGGCTGGTTGGACTTCCTCACAAAGCCTGTTCAGTGTGTCAGTATCAATGGTGCTTAGGTCCCCAATGTTGGCAGGTGGCTCATTTTCGTCCGACACTGGGATGTCAGTGGCAAAGCCGTTATCTGTGTCTGTGGCATCGAGGTCAAGCTGCAAGAAAAACAAAATAGAACAACGTTAATACCAATATCCAATATCCAATATCCGAGTTTCATCGGGATAGAGGTATCGAATGAAAAGGAATACTCTATCCTGCGTATCATGTATTGCTACAGTCTCCAACAAAACATTTTCCTTGCATTCTGCAACGATTTTGACACACACTATCGCATGCTCGCATATATTCTTCTCAGAAACAAAACATTGTTCTTCCCGAAATGATGTCAGAAGCCAACTCGTCCCATTCTCCGCTATTCATCGGTCGTGAACATGGAAACATGCAAAATTATAAACTTTGAAAATTCGTAGAAAATTAACAAAAATTGCTGCAACGATAATTTTTTCGCAGTGGTGATCAGAAGAAAAAGGAAATTTATATTAGCAAAAGAAAATTTTGGGGGTTAGTAATCAAGCATAACCATATTTTTTAGCCAGTCATGTTATACAAAGACGCTTTCACAGCTTAAAGGGCCCTAGTCAGCCTCGGCCATTTTCGATGCCATCGAAATTATTGATATAGCATGGGGACGCGAATCCTTATTGCTTTACTGTAGGCTGTGTTCCTGAAGGTATGTTTAATTATCTTGAGTAGTATTACAGTGATTTTTCTTCGTTTCGACAGGCTTCAAATAAAACATAATAGCCAAATTCTAGTATGTAAACATAAACAAAGGTGTGGCTGACTAGGGCCCTTTAAGTGAAAATGAGAAAAACCCTGTTTGTTTGAGTTGTAGCACTAGAAACTCAGGCTGAAATCTACCGACAACCTCGCAAAAATTTCTTACCCTTGAAAAATTAGTTAGAGATTGTCCCTCCAGTGACTCCAGACGGCCTTCGATGTTTGATAGTGCAGCGCTCACATTGTTTTCCAAGGTAGATATCTTGTTCACCAATTTGTGTTCCATTCTTGACAGGGATGTTTCAAATAGAATCAAACTGTAAACTAGCCTGTGTGTCATGTAACGTTGCTAAGAGATAAATAAATAATTTAGCTTGAAAAAAAATTATCGTAAGCGGGTGCAAAACTGGTGGCCACCAGACCTCTCAGGAGAGACTTTTTATTTTTGTGCACAACCCACCCGCCTCTCCTGAGAGGTTTTATTTCCCCCCTCCTCACCGTTTCTTTGAACACTCGCAGACTCACCACATGAGCCAATTTTTTTTTTCTTTTATTTTTGCCCTCGGATTTGAGATCAAACCGGCACTTCTGCCGTATATATTTATACAACTATAGCTCTACCCAATGATCCGACATCGTATACAGGCAATTATTTATTTGATGCTAACTACTTATTAACCCTCAGCATAGGGCAGGGGTTTTTCCTATGCTCAGGGGGTGTGTATGGTGTATAGAGAGGACAGCCCCTGCGTTTTCTGACCAAACTATACCCATACATCACCGATATATATATATAGACGAATCGGCTATATATATAGTTCGTATCGAGATTTTCTATGCATATGGTGCAAAAAACTTTGTCCCTCTGGTATCATTTTTCGGGAAAGTCCCGTTATTCGCGTGACTGATCACTAAATAAATAATCGATGACTCATGTCTACAGGGAAAGTCCCTACCTTAGAAAGGTCACTCTTTACTCTTTTCTTAAAAGTAGGCCGATATAATATAATATAATGTAATATAAGATGGATTGTAATTCTACAAATTCACGATGAATTGAAGAATATGAGAAGAGTTGACATGCCCTTTTTGTGATCAACAATTAGTAGAAGTTGATAAAGTGGTTGAGTCATGTTGTAGTGAACAGGATATGGAAAATGTAAATGGTATGAATATCTGTATAAATTGTGGTTTAGTTCATGGTTGTGATTATGTCACAGAGTGCTTCAATTTCTATGAAAATATGCATCTGATAAAACATAAATCGAGATATCATCGAAATTACCATATTGATAATGTGTTATATAGTATATCCAGTGAGAATGATATTCAATTGACTCATAAACAAAGGAATCAGATGCATAAAGTATTCATTGAGATTGATAGTGTTCTTCATAAAGTTAATCATGGAAAAAACGGATAATAAGCATCAAATTCATCCTCAAGCAATTATTCAAGATGCTCGGGCTTCCTTACAAAGATATCTTTGTAACAAAGTCTAAGAGAACGCTGAAATATTATGAACGATATTGGGAAAAGGTTCAATCATTGATAGGTGATAGAATTCAGTTGATAATTAATGAATGAATTTTTCATCGTATTTTATCAAATACTTATCAACAATAGGACTGTTGTCTGTCACGTAATCATCAATGTTCTTCATTGTGTTGTAAATATGAGATGAATTGAAATTTCCGCTTCTCATCATATCTTTTATTTCATTTAGCAAATGTTGATAGCTTTGGTAAGCATTTGTACAATTTTGGATTTTAAGATCAAGGTTTTTATGCGACATCCAACCTTGAATCAATAGTGCTGCGGTGCTGATGGCAACCAAACTAATACCACCGGTTGCTATACTGGAAGCTAAACCACCAGATGCAAATATGATGGATAATGAGTTCCCAAGTAATTTATGTTTTTTGAATCTTTTTAATGCTAGTTTGTAGGCCCAACACTTTTTATGATATGTGTGGTAGTAAGACTTTAATTCTTCAATCTGTTCTTCTGTCAATTCATCTGAAATATGATTCCAGTTGAATATATTTTTTCGTGATTCTTTCATATATATATTGTTTATACTACGATTTTGTTGGATACACAATATAATAATCCGGAAATCTGACCACACAATGGGGATCTTTTTATGAATGTTGGTGTTAGAATACTAGGTATGGCATATGTATACCCCCGGTCTGATGAATAGCGGCTATAGAATCGACCGAAAGCATCATGTAGAATGCTATGTGAGTGTAATATGTTTGATCGTTTGAATATTCTTTCAAGAAAGCGTGTTATGCGTCCATTTCCAGGACCGATTAAACCAATCTCGCCATTGTTTTCTTCTAGAACTTCATCTATTGTCATGTATGCCTTGTAATTTTTGAAGTAAATATATTGGTATACTAAAGCAGACTTTAGTATAACATCATCAACATGTGGATGCTGTTGTTTGGTTTTTTGAAGAAATATTTAACATGAGCAATAATATCACTTATCATATATATTGGTTATATATATATTTTTATATATTTTCATTCAATTATGTAAATATTTGATGTAGAATGTGCTGAAAAGACCACCATGAAACTGTCCACTGGTTGATTTTAGAGTTATTGTTGGTGAATATATGTTGTGAGTTTTTTCAATTTCAATGACTGCATTGATTGTCACAGGGGTCCAATTGGCTACATTCATTAATTGTAAACTGAAAAGAGTTTTGTTGGCACCATCAATTATTTGAAAAATACCAAATGATTTGTAAAAATTGGTGAATATCACTTGATAGTAACCTTCTTTGTGAATTATTAATTTTGACCTGCCGGCCTCATTGTTTTGAGTGTTGAATGGATATTTGTCGATATTTTTTTGGAGTTTGATTGTATTCGATTTTGAATGCCCCATGTTGTACTCAAAATAATAATATTCTCTGTATTTTAAAGCATCTCGAATGTGAGAATCAAGTTGTGATTTTGTGATGACATCACTTCCATTGACTCCATCAGCAACTCCAGTTATTTTATTGTTTCCCATATTGATCGTTTCGTTGAAAGTTACAACACCATTATCAACACCCCAAAGAGCATCATAGACTCTTGATGGAACATCTGATTGAAGCCCTTTGACACCGTAACACACCAAATATGTTTGTAGTTTTTGCGGATATAATTTACCGGCGTTAATTTTAATTACAATGTCTATATACAGATGATTAGGAGAGGTATCCGTTGATTTAGTAAATTGTAATATCAATCTTGAATAATTATCAAACGTCTTATTTGACAAATCGTGAACAGTCTCAACAGCACTGATGCCGTTAAGAGACACATTATCTCGATCAACATCATCTGTAGACCATATTAGCTCGAATGCCATTGTATAACTATACCATTTGGCAATACGTAGAGATTAATGGATAATCTTGAACTGTAATAACCATGATCCGCATCAAATATTAGTTTTGTGTCAATGGCTTTTTTATTGATTGAATGAGGACTTGATTGAAAGGTTACCAAATTCCCAAATTCAATGTCATCTTCCTCAATCAGATGGGTTGGATTATTCATAACATACTGGAAAGCATTTGATTTATCAGAACTGGTGACATGAGACTGGCTTACATGTGTTTCCATATACTTTTTAGTTACCAAATCTGTGTCGCTTAATGGAGTCGCTGAATTGATTATCTTATTACTGTTCATGTTTATATTACCGGTCATACTTTTACTTCCATCAAGCTTTAGATAACGATTATCACCAAAACCGAGTGTGACAGGTTGTTGACCTCCATTGGGATTTGGTAAATTATAAATTCTATTATTATTCATACTAATTGGACTATTAAAATCATTATTCATATTTAAACCACCACAATTTAAAATTTTACCACCATACATTTCAATTGGGCTAACGGTGTCATTATTCATTGTTAATCTACCACAGCTATTAATTCTATTATTATTAATATCTAGATCACCCTGCATGCTTCTGCTTCCATCTAGTTTTAGTAAGTCTGAAGTATTAGTAGGGGGAATTTTACTTATTTCTGCATCTACAAAAGCTTTACTAACCAAAGTGTTATCATCATAAGATCCATCATCATAAGGTGCACTGTTTTTGATTACTTTTTGATTCAAATCATAATTGTACCCATTTGTTTTGAGAAAATTTTCATTGAGATAATGTTTGTTGGCAACACTGTGTAAATCTTTGTGCCTATAATCAAGACTATCAGTATCTTTATAATCAGTGAGATTTTCAACCGACAGAATATTTTGATTTCCCATGTCTAAATCACCGAACATACTTGTACTACCATCTCTCGGAAGTAATGGTGTAGTATCTATGTGGACTTGTGCTATTTCTCCATCAACGTATGATTTATCGGCTTTATCAGCAATAGCAATGCCATGCTTAGCATTTTCAGTGTCGACATATTTTTTATTAGTAGCATCAGAGTCATCTACAGGATCGCCTAAACTTTCGATCTTATTGCCATTGAGATTTAAATTCTCAAAATAGAGAATCTCATGGTTATCATCGACATCACTCAAATTAAAAATACTATGGTTAAAACTAGTCGATTGTTTGCCTTTAATTACTCTTGAAAAGAAAAGAAATCTGATATGTTTATCATATTGACTACCATAATATCTTATTTGAAAAGTTATCTCACCCGGTTGACCATCTGAGGTGAATTGAATAACTGATCGAGTAAATTGATTATCGATTTTATCACTATCAAATGTATTAATAGTATAATGACTATCACCGTAGACATGATAAATTATTGTATCATCTGTCACATAAATTCCGTTTAATAAATCTACCGTAAATATCTCAAATACAGAAGTATAAGTACCACTGGTTAGATCATTGGTCATTTTTACACTCGACCAAGCCTATCCACCAAAACCATTATCGAAACTTTCTTTTTTGATTAAACGAGCATCATGATGAACAATATGAGATCGATAGAAATGACCTTGTGGTAATGAATTTGGTGAACCTGCTTGAGCAATCACTAGCTCTCTCTCATCACCAAAGTTTTTATAAAATCGGAAACTCTTCTGTAAATGATAATTATTTTGACTAAATTGAGTATGAGACTTTAACACTTTTAAACTGACTGCGTCACCATCATCGGTAGAGTCGGCTAAGTTTATTATTTTTTTATCGTTTAAATCTAGATTTCCAGTCATATTTTGAGAGCCATCTCTCAAAATGACATCACTCTTATTTAATTTATTTTGGTTTACATATTTTTTTGTACATGCGTCTCCATCATTGACAGGTTCAGCCAAATTAGTCAATCGTTTTCCATCAATATCATAATTACCATCATCTGTAAGTTTAAACCCAACACCAGGAGGTCCAGGAAGTGAACTCATCGTTGATGATGATGGTGATGATAAAAGTCCGTTTGAATAACTCATTATATAATAAAGTTATATTTTTTCATTGAAATTTTTGGTTATGAATTTTCGCGGCTTATCAACATATACGAAGCTATATGGTTTTTCAGTTGCTTTCTCATATGATTCTTTTGGAATGCTATTTTCACGGCAAATTAAACTCTTCTCATTAGCACTTGGGAATTCATAAATAGAGAAATGTGAACAATTCAATCTTATGTCTTTTGGTGTCTTATAGTAACTTTGACTCAGATAAATAACACTGCAATTTTTATGCCGACCTCGTATAAAATAGTCGATTAATGGTTTTTGGTTTTTATCGCAGACGTAATCATCAAAAATGACAATTTTCTGTGAGTCACTGTCAAGGTCTTGAACAGGTATAATGTCATCATTACTAGCTTCAATAACATCATATCCAACCTCATCACTTATCGGTTGGAAGGTATTCATAAGATTCTGGTACTTAGACTGATCCAAGTTTTTCGCATACAGATAAACCTTATCAAAGAACAATAATTTGTGGATCATATGCATTAATGTATTTGTTTTCCCTGAACCGCTTGGACCACATATCAGCATCCGGAAACATTGATGAGGCATGAAATTGTATAGTTGTCTAAAGTTTGAGACCACATCGTCTTCAACATCATAATTCGGTATTTTCATTATATTATATTGGTATATTAATTCAATATAACATGGTGTTCAACACAGGTGTTCAACACGGTGTTCAACATGGTGTTCAACATGGTGTTCAACACGGTGTTAAACGTTAATTTTTTATATATGATTTGTCATTTTTATGTAACATAATAATATAACAATAAATGAGTTTACTTAAATGGAAAGAACTCGCAAAGAGAAAAACTGAATTAGGGAATAAAATAAATTATGTCCATAATGCAATCAAACAACATAAAATCGGTCAGGAGACAAGCCAAGAGTCATTCGGGAAGTTATTCAAACCAGTGACAAGTAAATTAGATGATGTAATTGATAGTAATTTGAATTTAAGGATGCCTCGAAGGATAAAAAGACCACAGAAGAAAGGGGAAGTTCCAATTACGACATTGATATTGAGGATGAAGTTGAAGACATGGGTCTTGATAATCTGTTTGGTGATCAGGTACCACCGCAACAAGAGAAACAACTAGTACCAAAACCACCAACATATGAAGAATCATTGGAGGATATTTTGGAGGGGAAGAAGGGGATATATGTTGATCCTCAATATTTTCCCGAAGATCCTAAAGAGCTGCCACCTGATGATTTACCACCCAAATATGATGACGACGAAGAGATCGACTACGGATTGAATGATGAAGATATAACGAAAGAAACGTTGGATGATATTGGTATTCCGAATTATGAAAATATAGATTATGTATTGAATCAGCCGGAAATGACACCCAATAAAAAAAAAGTATCTCAAGAAGATAATAAATGATGCAAAACATAAAAGGGATCAATTGAAAGGTTTCAAAGCAAATGTTACAAAACAATACAAACAAGGGAAATTATCAGAAGCTGAAAAGCATGAGAGAAATAAAAGAATAGACAACGCAAGAATTGTTTTAAATGAATACATCAATCACCATAAGACAAAGTTAACCACAGGTTCCGGGATCAAAGGCCGAGGAAGGAGACAGAGAGGTGGAAATGTTATGTTTTTCAATGATCCAAAGCAGCTTCTCAAGAAATTAGAATTGATTATTGGTGAAGTTCTTGCAGGTAACACATCAATTCAAATGAGAAATACAGGAGTTAATATATTGGACACATTATTGAGAATGGCAATAATCAACAAACCACAGTATAATAAATTGTATAATCTCTACTTTAAAGTATAATTATCTAAAGTTATTATATATATGGAACGAGAGATTGTATTGTCATCATATAGCGTCAAAAACCAAGGCAATAACACTCCTCAAAATTTCACAACCAAATTCAACAAACCTATAATATTAGACAGAAATTCCCAATATGCAGTTGGCCTAAATCGAATTATCAATATGTCATTCACGTGGTATAATGTGAATCCCTCATATGCTAACCAATTAATCAAGTACAGCTCTGATAATGGTTCAACATTCAAAGACATCACTTTCCCAGCAGGAGTCTGGAATTATACTGACTTCAATACATATATCAAGGATATAACGAAGACTAAAGATGGTGATAAAGATGTGCATCCCATCACACTTGAATTCAATGAGACAACATTCAGGGTCACAGTCATATTAGCCACAAATTATCAACTTGATTTAACAGCAAGTAATTTTAATGAACTAATCGGGTTCAATAAGGAAATATTGAAAAGTGAAAGTAATACAGGACCGAACGTGCCCAATCTCAGTCAAGACACTGACATTCTTAATATTCATTGTGACCTAATCAATAATTCACTTGTAGATGGTCAAGATACAGACATCATTTATTCATTTTCAACCAGTGTTCTTCGTCCTAGCTACTCTTTTACCACCGAACCAAGAAGAGTAACATACAATCCCACCAATAAGAATAGTATAAGCAGTATTAGGATATACATTACAGATGGAAAAAGGAGATTAGTTAACTTGAATGGAGCAGATACGTCTTTTTAATTAATCTTGAAAACAGTAGAATAATGTAACATAATAGTATATAATGAAACCATGGGAATGGACGAGAGTTTATCATCCAAAGCTTGGTATATTTGTGGATAAACACGTTGGGTCCGGGATTATCGTTGATAATATTTTCAAACCAATGAAGAGTGTTGCGTCATCTGTCCTGAAAAAGTTTGCCAAACAATCAGGCAAAAAGGCATTAAAATCAGGTATTTCATATGTAAGTGAAAAAGCTGGTAAAAAGATGTCCGAGAAGTCAGGAGACCTGATAATGAAAAGGCTGAGGAATATGAGAATTGGTGATACTAGACAAAAGGCGCTTCTCCCACCCATTAAACAGCAAGAAGAAAGTACAGATATGATCATCGATAGATTGATATCGGGATCAGGTTTGAAGAGAAGGAGGAAGAGTAAAATTATGTAACATAATAGTATAATGGCTTTCAGAACAAGTGAATATTTACAGAGAAATGAGTTGGTTCGATATCAACTAGATGATGTCATTCGGATCCCAGCTGACGGTCAACACCAACAAAAAACTGGGTACAAGTTCACGATTAATGATCGGTCTTCATTCTACGATTGGTACAATGCTTATTTCGAGGTGCAATTCCAGTTGCAAGTGTTGGCTGATGGATCAGGCGTTCCAAATGCAACACGTTCAACAGTTATCAATGGAGCCCATTCGCTGATCAGCCACATTATGATAAAGAGTGCTGGTAAGATTGTGTATGATACTAATAATCTCCATAAAGTTACGTTTGTCAAGAATCTCCTAGAATATAGTGATGATTTTAGTCGCTCAGTAGCTAAAGATAGTTTTTGGTATCTGGATGTGGCGAATTTGGCTGACATGACCGCTGCTGGAAATACAGGGTTTGAGGCTAGACGAAATTTGACGAAAAGAGTCAGTGAGGCTGGTAATGCTGTTGGTAATGCTCCCAAAGATATCAATGTAATCATACCTCTCAATCGTTACAGTTTCTTTGAAGAGCTATTTGAGCGAATGTTGGTCCCAATGCAACTCCAGTTCAATATAGAGTTACAGAATGACAATGAATTGATATATTCAGTTGCCGGAGCAGATGCTGGTCGAGTGGTTGTTAATAGATTCTTACTATGGGTCCCAAAATTGATACCAAAGGACAGCCTATACGATAAGTTTGTCGAATCATTTTTGTCGAAGAAATCTTGGACGTATAACAGAGAAATGTATGAGGTTTCTGCACCAACACGAAGTAGTGGATTCTTCCAGATCTCCTCCAGTATTGATAATGTTAAGGCTATCTTTGTATATCTTCAACTAGCTAAAACAAACAATGAAAATGCGAATCCGTACCACTTCGACACTTACAAACTGAATGCGGCTGATTACAACAGTTATCTGACAACATGCAGATTGGAATATGGAAATGGAGTGTTTTACCCAGAAACCGAATACGATTCAGAATCAAAAGTAAGGATCTTCAACGATTTGATGTCTTATGGTATGAGAAAGAATAATTACAACAGCGGTACACAGCTCAACATATCGAATTACAACTCTCTTTATTCTCTCATATACTTTGATTTGTCGTTTAAATCGGAGAAAGTAACAAGAGATCCAAAGCAGTTGATATTCAGGTACAAACTAAGCGTCAACAGTACTGCAAATTTCAATGTCCATGCTGTCGTTCTATATGAAGAGGAAGTCGTCATCGACAAGATTGGAAATGAATTGGTCATAGTATAACAAAGTATTACAGTAATGAGATATTCCTTATTTCGTATATGTTATGTAATCAGAAAATTATATAACATATATTATATACGAAAAATGACTCAGCTTTTTGAAATAAAGGTAAAACTATCAGAAAATCAGAAGAAGAATCTGAGTGACGCTTACCATAAAAGGGAAACGACTGTTATGAGGCTTGCAAATGATTCTCTCAGCGGGAATGATACTCTATATGTCCCAGCGACGGTAAAGAAGACATTGGAGAAGAATCGGAAAGAGAAAAAAGGAATGGATATCAAGCTTTCCAAGACCAATATCAGAAAACAAGTTGGTGGTAGCTTATTGACTTCTGTTCTAGCCCTCGGACGTGCATTCGGACCAACCATTGCGAAAACCTTGGGATTATCAGCTTTAGCAGGGTTGGCTAGTGAAGGGGCAAGCCAAGTTGTTAAAAAGATATCTGGAAAAGGAACAAAGACAGGAGGTTTCCTCATACCACAAAACAAAATTGACAAACTCATCGCAAACAAAACATCTTCTATCCACCAAACAGAAGAAAGATATATTGAATGCCCTTCAATCAGGTTCAGGTGTTGTTATAAAACCGACAAAAACACAATCAGGTGGTTTCCTTGGTACTTTACTCGCTAGTATTGGAATTCCTATGGTGTTGAAAGCTTTGACTGGAAGAGGTGCCCCCAAGATTGGACAACCCACTCCACCCCACAAGGTGGAAGAGGAGCACCGAGAATGGGAATTTATAGAGATCCTCCACCTTTTATAGGATCATGGAAGAAACAAGTTGGTACGGGAAAAAAAAAAGCCAACAAAAAAAGGGAAAAGGTCTACTATTAGGACCAAACAGCTCGTTCAATTCAATCCCACTCGTAGGAGCAATACTGTGAAACCAAAATTCCATGAAGACATCCCAATGAGCAATCATGATCTAATGAAATGGTGCAGATATCTAAATATCCCAATCAATGACGTTTTGTCAAGAGATCAAAGAGTACCACATAATCATAATCAAGCATTATTCATTTACAATCTTGAACCAT
Organism: Platygyra sinensis; assembly: GCA_019787425.1. NCBI lineage: Eukaryota > Metazoa > Cnidaria > Anthozoa > Scleractinia > Merulinidae > Platygyra > Platygyra sinensis. Next base: position 50,450 of record JAHPZR010001052.1, on the reverse strand, counting down.
CATACATGAGTGGAAGCCATTGGGTGGCAACTTATGTTAAAGATAATGTTATCAATTATTTTGATAGTTTCGGTATGCCTCCGTTTCAAGAATTGGTAAATCATAGCAAAAGAAAGAATTTGACTCTCCTTCACCAAAATAATCAGATTCAGAATATGATTACAACAACATGTGGATACTTTTGTTTGTACTTCCTGAATGAAATGAATAAGGGTAATTCATATTATGATTTATTAAAAGTGTTCAACATACATGACACAATGAAAAATGAGAGATTCATCAAACATTATTTCAAAAATATCTAACATATATGTATAATAGTAAAATCATATTGTGTTAAACAGAAGAAACAAACTGAATGTGTTTCAGGGAGTGAACGATATGACAAAACTGAAAATGGTCGAACCATGATGAAATGCACTTGTGCTGAATGTGGGATAACAAAGGCCAAATTCGTTAAGAGTAAAACCACTGGTGGGGCCCTCAAAAAAGCAAAAACTAATTCATATTGCGGAGCCAATCGCGTTCCCAAAGGTAAATACCGTGGAAATGTTGAAGAGTGTATTAAAAAAGGTGAAATCCGATATCATGGAATAAATCCAATAGATATACCAAAAATCAAAGATCTTGATGTTTTGAAAAAGTATGAAAAAATAAATAAGGCTAGAATAAAACAATTGGAAAAACAAATAATGAAGGGAAACTAATTGAGCCCTCACAAGCTGGGGGCTTACTTGGAGAAGTGTTGTTGAAGGGTGCTGCAAAAGGTTTGTACAATTTCGGAAGACTTGCAGCATCAAAAGCCATCAAATCAAATTTTGCAAAACAAAAGATGAAGAATGCAGCCAACAAATATCTTGATCAAGCTTTGGACAGTGTGAGATCAGATTTATCAAAAAAGCTAGATCCATTCAGTGGTAAAGGAATACCAATACCATTTCCACTTGTCGATTGGAATAAAGCTGTTAAAGTTCTCACTGATCCTGGATTATTCAAAGGACCTCAGGTTAGCGCAAAAGAAGCAAAAGCCATTGTTTCCGATTACAAGAGACAATACAAGGCTTATAAAGATGCTGGAGGCAACAGATCATACAACTCATGGATTAAATGGAAAGGTTACGGTGGAGGGCTAGATATTCATAATGCTATTCTCAAGATTGCACCAAAGAAGGGTTTTGTGATGCCTGGACACCGATATACAGGTCCTGGTAACCCCCTCGAACAGCAATTGAGGTATGATCCTAACACTGGTCAGATACTTGAGATATATCAGCAGCCGACAGGTAAAACAGATGCTGTCAGCATGCAACATGATGTTGATTACTCAGTTTGTGGTAATAAACCAAAGAGTGACCAAGTAAAATGCAAGAATGATGCAGATCGTAAGATGGTTAAGGCTCTTGACGCCATTCCCTGGAAAGAAAGACAATGGGGACATGCAATAGCTCGCAACGCTATAGCAGCTAAGTCTAAATTAGGTATGGGTGTTAAGAAGTCAAAAAACGTAAAAAGCCGCTGAGTGAAGAAAACTGGCAAGAAAAATTAGCTGATGAATTACATGCACCCATAAAACGCAAGTTCACTCAGCGGCGTGTAATCACAAATCATATCGATGAAATATGGGCAAGTGATCTAGTTGAAATGCAGCAGTTTAGTAAATGGAACAAGGGTTACCGATATCTTCTAATGGTCACTGATGTTTTCAGTAAATACGGTTGGATCGTACCATTGAAAGATAAGAAAGGCGAATCTGTCGCTGAAGCATTCAAAACGATATTCAAGGAAGGTAGAAGACCACAGTATTTATGGGTTGATAAGGGAAAAGAATTCTATAACAGACATGTGAAAGACCTATTAGAGAAAAATGGGATACATATGTACTCAACTGAGAATGAAGAGAAGTCATCAGTAGTTGAAAGATGGAATAGGACAATTAAATCCAAAATGTGGAAGCAGTTCACAGTTCAAGGTAATACAATGTATCTCGATATGCTCCCCAAACTAGTAAAACAGTACAACAACACAAAACACTCAAGCATAAAGATGACACCTATTGAAGCAGTCAAAAGAAGAATGAAGGAACTGTTTACTTCAATCTATATGGTGATATGGAAACATCAAAACAGAAACCGAAATTTAAAATAGGTGACAAAGTCCGAATATCCAAGTATAAACGGAATGTGTTTGATAAGGGTTATACACCAAATTGGACAGAAGAAGTCTTCACAGTTGATGAGATCCAATACACTAATCCAATCACGTATAAGATAAAAGATCTCAGAGGTGAAGATATTCAAGGGAGTTTCTATGAACCCGAATTATTAAAAGCCAAGCAAGATGTTTTTCGCATTGATAAAGTCATTCGTAGAGATTATAAGAAGAAACAAGCTTTAGTCAAATGGAAGGGATATAGTGATGATTTCAACACTTGGATTCCAATGAGGGATTTAAATGCAATATAAACTGTCAAAACATTCAAACGCATCATTAACGATATAAGAAGAAAAATATAGTAATAATATAATATAGAATGGAAAAAATCATCTCAACCAGTCACATAAACACCTGCAATCCAAATGAATTCGAATTAACTGAAGAGTCCAAAGAACGAATGCAACAATTACAAAAACTGGAAGAAAAAATACATCAAAAATTACTAAAACAAAAAGAACAAATATATATAATGCATAGTGTAAACAGAAGAAAGCTTTCAAGTGAGGAAATAAGACACAAAATCATAAATATTGCAATAACCAATACCATGCGTGAGACCATAAAGGACATAACTGAAGACATAAAACATGCATTTGGTCTCCAAGATGAACCCGAATTATTAAAAGCCAAGCAGGATGTTTTTCGTATTGATAAAGTCATTCGGAAGAACTATAAGAAGAAACAAGCTTTGGTGAAGTGAAAGGGATATAGTGATGATTTTAATAGCTGGATTCCAATGAAGGATTTAAACACACCATAAAATGTCAAAACATTCAAACGCATCATTAACGATATAAGAAGAAAAATATAGTAATAATATATAGAAATGGGAAGACCCAGAAAATGTTTCTCTCAAGAAGAAAGAAACCAAGCTATTAGACTTAGAAATAATAAGTATAAGTTGAACAAAATTTGGTTATGTCGTGTATGTGATTTTCATAATTATACTTTAGCTGGTAAAGGGAGTCATATTAAAACTTTGAAACATATGCATAATCTTCTTAAATCTTCTGAAAAATGAATATTTACTATAGCTAATACTTATTTAACATTTAAAGGCATTATTAAATACATTTAAATATATAAATATAGTAATAATATATACAAATGGGAAGACATAAAAAATACGCAACTGAGGAAGAAAGAATTAATGCTATTCATAAATCAAAGAATAAGTATATGGTGAACAAACAATGGTTGTGTTCTGATTGTGGAAACAGGGATTACTCATTGGCTGGAAAATGGACTCATCTCCAGTCGAAGAAACATATCAGAAATGAAGCCAAAAATAAAGCCGAAAACGGGGTGTATTGATTGCATTTATTCTATTTTCAATATCCAAGAACATCATTGTTTCTGGATATTTTAGATTCAAACGCAGTTCGTTAAGGCTTAAGAATAAAAAACATATAGGAAATATATAGAAATGACAGAAAAAATTATGTCAACTAATTATGTGAATAAAGGTGATCTCTCAAAACTAACCAAATCCCAGCTAATCAATATCTTGTTGAAGCAAGATTCAGAAATAAAAAAGGGTCAGTTAAAACACACAAAACAACAGCCTAAAAATGACAACATAATTCCTCCACCACCAGAGTTTAGGGATGATTACAGACCAATCCCATTACCAAGGAAAAGTGTCAAGCAGATGGTTCAGGAGTATGAAGACAATATAATTCTTCCACCACCAGAATTCAGGGATGATTACAAACCAATACCGAAACCAAGAACTAAAAAACCTTTACCATTACCAAGGACAAAGATAAATGAAGCAGCCAAAGCTCTGAAAGGATACACAAAGTCTTTTGAAATTGGAATAAAAAATGACAAAGACCCTCTTGTGCAACTACAAAACACAAGAAAGGCCATTGAACATCATATAATAAGCATACTCACATCTATGAAAGGTCTGAAATTTGTTGAAACTCTTAAAGTGACATTCAAAAAATTAGCAAAAGATGAAATAGTGTATAAAACAGCATACTTCAACAGCAAACCTCAAACAATCATTAATAATGTCGAAATCTTTAATTCATTTGAAGCATCAAAACAACAAATATTGAACATTATAGCTCAATGGATATCTGAGGGTTCCGGTTGGACCATTGAATCTGTTGACAATCATTATCTCAATATTGTAGAATATCAACCAATGAAAGGCTATTCATATATCAAACTGCCACAAGAACTCAGACATCATCGAAAGGGATTAATCAACATCAAAAATGAGGATAATGAATGCTTCAGATGGTGTCACATAAGACAGCTCTGAAAGAGTATTGAATGATCACAAAAACAATTGTATTCAAGTAAATGGCACACAAGCAGTTAAAATGCCTGACAAAAATAACAACATACTAAAATTCAATAATTTTCATAAACAACAGCCTGTTCCATTTGTGATCTATGCTGATTTTGAGGCCATAACAGAAAAGATATCTGGTTGTAAACTCAATAATGATAAATCATATACAGAGGCATACCAAAAGCATACAGACTGTGGATATGGGTACAAAGTTGTTTGTTGCTATGATGATGAATATAACAAACCTGTGACAACATACAGAGGTAGAAAAGCTGTATATAAATTCATGGAAGCTATGCTGGGAGAAGTTAAATATTGTAAGAAAATAATGAAAAAAGAATTTAATGAACCATTGAAAATGATGAAAGAAGATGAAGAGGAATTTAAAAAAGCTGATGAATGTTATATCTGCAATAAAAAGTATACCAATAAAGATATTAAAGTTCGAAATCACTGTCATATCACCGGTAAATACAGAGGCTCCGCCTATCAAGAATGTAATCTAAAACTCAGAGTAAACCCGGAAGAAATAAAAATACCTGTCATCTTCCATAATCTTCGTGGATATGATCATGACTCTCATTTCATCATGCAAGAGATTGGAGCAATCGTTAAGAATCACAAATACAACAATAAGAAAGGTGTTGAAACAGAAATGACAATTAATGCCATCCCAAACAACATGGAGAAGTATATGGCATTCATGCTTGGCAAACATTTAACCTTTCTTGGCAGTTTCCAGTTTATGAGTTCCAGCTTGGAGAAACTTGTGAGTAATCTACCAAGAGAATCACTAAAATATACCTCTCAAGTATTTGAAGGTGAAGAGCTAAGTCTGATGGCTCAGAAAGGAGTATACCCTTATGATTTCATGGATAGTTTTAAAAAGTTTAAACAACAGCTGCCATCAAAAGAAGACTTCTACAGCACATTAAACAATAAACATATTTCAGATGAAGACTATGAGCACGCTCAAAATGTGTGGAATACATTCTCTCTCAAAAATATGGGTGAGTACCATGACCTGTACTTGAAATCTGACATCCTTTTGTTAGCCGACGTATTTGAAAACTTCAGGAAACATGTCTTGAGTATTACAAACTTGATCCATGTCATTATTTCACATCTCCAGGTTTGTCTTGGGATGCTATGTTGAAGATGACCAACATAAAATTAGAGCTGATGACTGATATTGATATGTTTCAGTTCATTGAGAAGGGTTTACGTGGTGAAATTAGCTATATAGCCAACCGTTATGGAAAAGCAAATAATAAGTACATGAAAACATATGATGAGAAGCGCCCTCAAAGTATATCATGTATCTTGATGCTTATAACCTTTATGGTTGGGCTATGAGTCAGTATTTGCCAACAGGTGGATTCAGATGGATGACACAAAAACAGATTGAGAAAATAGACCTTGCTAAGTACAAAGAAGACAGCAAGAAAGGTATGATACTGGAAGTAGATCTTGAGTATCCGGAAGAGTTGCACGATCTTCATAATGATTACCCAGCAGCTCCTGAAAAAGTGAGAGTAACCAAAGAAATGCTTTCAAAGTATTCAAAGAACATATCTGAGAAATTTGGATTATCAACCGGTTTAGTAAGTAAATTAATACCAACTTTGGAGAAGAAAGAAAAATATGTTTTGCATTATAGAAACCTCCAATTATATATTGATCTTGGTCTGAAAGTAAGCAAAGTCCATAGAGTACTGGAGTTCAATCAATCTCCATGGTTAAAACAGTATATTGATTTCAATACAGAAAAACGAAAGAATGCAAAAAATGCTTTTGAGAAAGACGTCTTCAAGCTAATGAATAACAGCGTATTTGGGAAAACGATGGAAAATATCAGAAAGCGAGTAGATGTGAGATTGGTGACTGATGAAAAGAAACTATTGAAACTAGCCAGTAGGCCAACCTATGTCAGCAGCAAGATATTCAACGAGAATCTAGTAGCTGTTCATAAGATCAAGGAGACGCTTACTCTAAATCGGCCGGCCTATGTTGGAATGTGTATCTTGGATCTGAGCAAGACACTGATGTATGATTTTCATTACAAATATATTAAAGACAATTATGGAAACAAAGCCAAGCTACTATTTACTGATACTGACAGCTTGACTTATGAGATTGAAGCTGAAGATGTATACCAAGACTTTTGGAATGATAAAGATAAATTCGACAACAGTGACTATCCAGGAAACTCACCGTATTTCAACAAAGCAAATAAAAAAGTAATAGGTAAATTCAAAGATGAAGCATCGGGAGTCCCCATTTGTGAATTCGTTGGTTTGAGATCAAAGATGTTCAGCTATATCAAAGATAACCAAAAAGGAGGGAAGACAGCCAAAGGAATTAAAAAGAGTGTAATCAAGGAAGATATAACACATGAAAATTATAAAGACACTCTTTTCAATAAAAAACAGTTACATCACAAGATGAAAACAATCAGAAGTGAGAACCATGAACTCAACAGTTATGAAATAAACAAAGTATCACTCAGCTGTTTTGATGATAAGAGATACATTCTTGAAGATGGAAAGACAAGTTACGCATACGGACACAAAAATATCAAACATTAATCATCTTCATCATTTTCAGAACTATCTTCAACATTTTCAGAACTATATTCAACATTTTCAGAACTATATTCAATTTCATATATTTGTTCATTTAATTCAACCAATTCTTTCAAAATTTCTGTTAATTTATCTGTCCTCTTTTTCAGCTTTTTAATATCCTCTTCAATTGCACCAATCAAACAGTCTCTTTGTTTTCTTAACCATCTGTAGTATGGTTGGTTTTTATCACAACATTTGCTTGTTATACCTTTTATGTGAATTGTTGTTTTCATTATTATTAATAAAATGTCAGATAATTTTATATGATTATATTATAATGGAACCAGACCGATGTCCCGGGTTAAGGTTTTGGTTCTAACTCCTATCTCAATATTTGATTCCTATATCTTTTTTCCGTGTTTGATTTCTATATATTAATTTGAGATTTGATTTTGAGATTTGATTTTGAGATTTTGATTCCGTAGTTGGGGGTAAGAGTTGGGAATATATAGCGTAGATTAAAAACCAGTTTGAGATCTGCGGTTCATATTCAATTTGGAAACTGCGCTCATACCCCCAACTACTATACTACTCAAGTCTTGTATTTCGGGTAGCACAGATAGTAATTTATCGAGCTTGCCTTGTATCTCGTTCAGCTTCGTGTTGCACATCGAGCAGCCATGCTCGTGTTGCTCGCCACCGCTAAGGACTTCGTCATCAGTCTGAGATCCTTGTGCTCGCATTCGTTTTTTTCTTCGGGATTCTCTTTTCTTTGCAATATTCTCGTTCGATTGATCAGCCTCTTCATGGTTTCTTGCGTTATCTGCCTCCGTAGGCATCTAGATCTTAATTTTTATCGAGAAAGCGGAGCTTCAGAGAACACGTCCGCCATCTTTCGCACCCCAATGTCTTGCTGAGCTGATAAGCTGTGTTCTTGCGAAATGCGAAATGTCACTTACGTTTTGAGACTTAGACCAATTTTGAAAACACCCTGTAAAAAGAAACGTGTTTAAAGCCGCAACTCGATGATTCGATAGTACTAACTGCAAACGAAATAAGTCGAGTTTAATCGACATAAATCAGTGATTTTCTTTTCTTTTTCTCGTTTTCTGAATGTTATAAGAACGTTCGTAAAAGTAAGGAGCACTTGCGAAACCTGTGGAGACAAGAAGATGGCGTCGAAAACAGTGATATGGTCTATTTGGCTCATAATGTCTAAAATGTCCAAACTCTGATTTTGCCAAAAGGCTCCAAGAGTCCATCGCGCAGAATGCCTTGACATCATTAATTATTCATTATCGGCGAAGTGGCAAATTTAAATGCGAACGCGCGTTCAATAGGCCAGAATAAGAGAAGAAAAGGCCCAAATTAGCTAAATGGAGTTGACAAAAATCGCTTTTCTGATTTCCTGACGCTCTAAAATAAAATTCGGCATACGGCTTTTGGAAGAGTAATGATTAAACTACAATTTGAGCCTAAACCCAAGGAGATTTAGGAAGTATAAGGATTATCCCTTCGCAGTTGAAAAACTGTAAAATTGGACGATTTTTAGTATGAAGTCCGTTTTCAAAAGCGCTTTATTGAAAATTAAAGCCGCCTTGCAATATTCGGCATACGGCAAATGGAAGATGGATCTTTTCCTAAACAAAATCCGTTTTAAGTTTGGTAATTAATGAACGAGAACCACTATCCCTTTCAGTTTTAAAACTGCCTGGTCAAGTCGCGTTTGAAAATGGCGCGTTCTAGGTAAGCGAGCCATTGTATTCAGCTCAGGACTGAATAACAATGGCTGTCAAAACTAACAATACCCATTCAAGAAAACCATTTAGATGTAAATGAGTACCTATTTGCTGCGAATTTTAAAACTGGTCTCCCAGCTGAGCCATTCGCTCATAACGGGCAAAGAACATGGAGGAAGGTAAAAACGCCAGTGATCGGGAGCTCTTTTCAGAGCTGTTTATAGCGAGATGATGTCACGACAATTGGTCAAGAATAAACAATGTCCAATGTCGAGTGAGCACGATCTAACCCGCCCTGTCTTAATATTTCGCAAACATGAGCGGCCAAAGCCGTCGATTGTTTTCAAGGTTTTTCAAATAAGATGAGCGGCCATCGATCGATCAATGGACTTTGTTTGACTTCGTTGTCATGCGAGCGTAACAAGCAAATAACGAGCAACACTACAACACGCTCAATAATATTTTAATAAAGTAGTTTTATGGGCGGTTCATACTTAACGTCAAGTAAAAGCTTTCGATAGTTTTCAAAGTTTTTCAAATACGATCGGCCATCGATCGATCAACGAATTTTGTTTGGCTTCATTGCTATGCGATCGCGCGAGCGCATCGAGTGAATAACGAACACTGACTACTGACTCAAGTAAACAAACAAATATGTTTAGACTCAATCCCTCCTTAACTGCGCAGATGTTTAATAAAGAGATTTACGAGTGGCCGCCCTGGGCTAAACTACAGAATACAGGGTCGTTTTTAATCATCCACCAAACGAGCCGGCTTGTATAGCTCGGTCTTCGTTCTTTTATTTACAACCGAGCCAAACGAGCCGCTAAATATATGAACCCAAGACTAAAAATCACACAAATTATTCCTCGTTCTTTCATCCACTGCCCAGCCAAACGAGCCGCTACACGAAGTTGCCTTGATTCTGGCCCTGCAATCTGTAGTTGTAGGGTTCATACTCTACATGGTCAAAGCATCATCAATATGGCGAAAAGAGAGGTTAGGGAGAGAGAACTTAAACGTAGAATATCCAACGATACAAACGAACTTTTTTCAAGAAACTAGATCGAACGCGATTCACTTTTCTTAAATCAGTTCCGTCTGGTGCAATAAAGCAAACTCTTAACAACACATTAGCCAAAATTGGTAAATTAGGATTTAGACTCAAACGATTGTTTTGCTCACGTGCAGAGATATTATAGGGCACGCGATTCAGCTTTCTTTTATGCGGATTAATAACAATTTTTTTCTAACCAGTTTTTGTTTTCACTCGATTTTTTCTGGGATTAGCGGTGAATTTACTTCTGAGAGGTGCGAAAACAATACACAAAAAGTTCATTGTTTCAATGCTCCGCCTTCTTCAAGTTAATGAGGGAGGTCATAACCCCAACGAGAAAAAGCGCGCGTTTATTTTAACCAATGAGACTGGCCTCCTTGCGTTTATTTGAATAATAACTGAAAATATGACAGACCCATGAACTGCAAGTAAATGTCACGAGAACAATAGCCATTCTGCGCGATGCACATATTGTTTTTCAAAGATAAGTCCTTCCGTCATAAATTTGGGAAATCTTTCCAAAGTAAACTTATAAAACGTTATGAACGCCGTAAAAGTTGGATTCTAGGAAAATGCATATCGTTACACCACGCACAAATGTCTATTTTTTCCGCAGGTCGATTATTTACAGTGGCTTTGCATTATGGGAGATCAATGAGTAGCCGACAACTACGTCACGCAATTTTTTACTCGACGATCTCATCAATGGTGGCGATTTATGCCGTCAATCTATCTACGGCAAGGAATTGTGGACTCTCTGGTGATCACTTTCCTGTAAATATGATTATACTGGGGTCAGGAAAACTCTGTTTGATGGTTACGCATGGTAAATGTGCATCATACCGCTGGTGTGGACGGACTTGGTACAGCGATTGCGGCTCAAGTGTTAATCGTATTTTTGTTTAAGTGCTTTACGACACTTTGCCGGTTTTCACATGACGACACTAAAATTCAAACTACAAAACTATTGATCCTTCTGAGATTTTACTTTTATGATGTGTAAGAGCAGCTGAAAACTTGTCTTCATACAAATTTTCGCTCAGAATGGATCTTTGGTTTTGTGATAGGCTACGCTTGAATTTCTAAGTTTTTGGCGGGACGCGGCTTTTACATGACGGCCAAGAGAGCTGTCATGTTGGTTAAAAAATGACTTATTTCGGGGAATTTGGCTATCTGAACAATTCATGTATCCGGAAAAGTATTATTTTAATGTTCTTGAGTTCTTCGAGAGGTAAATTCACGCTTTTATAGCAAAACTCAGTGACAGATGTTCATGTTGGTTTCCGGCCGCCATGTTGGAGCCCATCGGGATGGGCCCGAGCATGGCGTCTCCTTACAAATCTCATAGTGCAAATCTCTATAATTCTGACTACACTATAACGAAACATTCAATGTGAAATAGTTTATTGAGAAATGGTCAGTCAGTCATCCGACAACAACAATGTGTCCTAACATATACTTATTACAACATACAATATGCTAGAAAGTCTAAGTTGAAAAGCTTGAAAAATTAAGTGTACCACGCCAGATACGAAAAACCACTAAAAAACCACTCTTTAGATGTGGCCAAAAAATATGTGGAAACGTAGACCCCATCTAATGCAGCGGCACGGAACCTCGAGGAAGAGGTACAAACAAACCCATAACTCCATAGAAAAATTTTACTAAAGTTGACAACAGCAAACAGAAAGACTGACAAAGCTAGAATGATTAATATTCCCCGCAAAAACATTAAATACTCAAAACTCTCCGTTGAGAATACTAAAACCTCTCAATCGTGCCATCAGAATAGCAATTTCTGACTAATTCGTTCCTTAGTCACTCAGCCGTCAGAAATTACATAATTTGCGTGAAACATTTCTCCGCATATCTTGCTTAAGAAAAAATTGCTGCCACGTGAATCTTGGTGAGGGGCTTTGCATATTTACTTTCTTTCCTTTTCCAGACTCTGGACTTTATTTATTGAATGGTTTTGATTTTTATTTCCATGTGTTTTGAATGGCGTGACACTGAAAGTTGAAATGTGTACCCTGTGTGCAGGCTCCGACCGGAAGGGTTTGACCGTGGTTGAAAGGGCCGACAAGGAACTGCCTGAGAGTGAAGTAGCAAAAAGGGGATCCTCTCACTTACGGCTTTCCCTTTTCCCCTATCCTCGGCTAGAGAGCCTCTTCACAGGCAAAAACTTAGAGCGGGCTTAATTGTTTGTTATATTAATTCAGTAATCCTTTCAACAACAGCAACAACATGGAATAAAAAAACATACGGAGGAAAAACAGACAATACAAACCACCACACTCAATAAAGTGCATCCTTGTCAACCAATATGGATAGATTAGGAAATAATAGGCAGTCGATGACTGCATGTAAATTACTGCCGCGGCCTGCTATTTCCTACAATAGCGTGTTTATTAACCGCCGTGAAACAACGACACTAGAAGTTACTCACAACTAAAGATAAGTGCAACCACGCTGTGATGAACGAAACAAATATATTTTAGCGCAAAACTTGAAGTAAACGAAACGTATTGGGAGAAAATTACAATGCCTGTACTTCAAGGGTGCGTGAAGGGTACTTCATAATTCGTCCTTACTGTGATGAAACACCAGAAACTATGGTTTATCACAACTTGAGAGCATTTGTCCACAATTATCTTAACGTATCCAGAACGAAAAGAAAATATTTGGCTCTCTTGATAGAGATTAGTTGCTCCCCGAAGTGAATCTTGACTTTCTTGAAAAAGATCTTTTGCCACCCTAAGACTTAAGTTTTTCGCTAGAAATTCCACTCGGAACATATATAATTTACATTCGTTTGAATCGTCGATGAAATGACCTTTTCCGGATATTTTTTTCCGTTAAGGTCAACAAAAATCTCTGATTACAAAGTTACGCCGAGTAACGCTTTTCAAAGAAATCTTTTCAAAACCCTGACTTCGAAGCGATATATCTCTTTTGCGTTAATACCTACCACACATCGGCAGTAGTAAAATCTATTTCTTAACAATCCAGCTTCATCATGTTAAAATTTCAGCAAAATCGAACGAAACCAGAATTAATTAGGATTCTATTTATGACCTCTCTTGACTGTGTTTACTCAACAAAGGATGACGAACCGACGTTTCGGTCAAAACAATCCATGAGAGCTGATAATTGAATGGGAACATCTTTTTCGAACTTTTCATTATAGAAGATGTAGATGAGGAAATTGCCTCGGCAGGCTACAGAAAAAAATCGAAAACGAAACAAAACAGAAAGCGAGACAGTGAGAACAGCCGATAATTTATTCAATCTGTGGCCTTCGTCACGTTCAAGTTATAAAAATCTTACTTCTGGATAATTTCAGCCTTAGAAGCCAGGAAAATGGTCCCAAATTACTTTCGGTATCCTTACAAATATCCTCAATTCCATATCCGAAAGATTTGGCCCCAATTATGAACAAATTAGGGAGCTTAAGCACGCGCGTTTTTGAGCCGCGGACGGCAACCGGAAGTGAGCTGTTTTCCCTTTTAACTTGCCCTCGCACAACCACATTCACATTGCTAAGTATCATTTCTCCATTAGAAATGAGTAGTATAAAAATCTAGGAGACAATACTTTCCTAGCACGCGAAATGTTCTCTTCCGGTTGCCGTCCGCGTCTCAAAAATGCGCGTGCTTAAGCTCCCTATTAACATTTTCCCGACGGCGACGGCCAATACGGTAGCTTGCATACTAACTGACCAAGCTCTCCGATTGCCTGTAATCGGCAGATTTCGTTGTGTTCTCGGATTCTATTGTTACATATTCTCACTCACTCACTCCCTCTCTCGCTCCTTCCCTCCCTCCCTCCCTCGCTCCCTCCCTCGCTCTCTCCCTCCCTCGCTAGCTCACTCAGAAGGACAGCATCGTAGCTTACGCCTCTTTAGGCTGTAAGCTACAAAAGTGGTTGCAGTTAAAACGGTCGATATCTCCACCCCAAAGGATTTTAACCCTTACGGTATTTAGATTAGGTAGGGGAGGCAAGCTAAGTTGCCGCGTTGATTTTAATCTTTTCTTACAAAATATGCTTCCAAGTCATAGTACTCAAACTTTGTAACTTTTCCTAAAATATGTGTGTGTCAACTGTTGGTCACATAGGCTGGCCCTCCCCTTTTGTCTCCCAGACTCCCTTCGTCGCCCGGTTTTTCGATAGTCCAACCTGACCGAGAGCCTGGAACAGGCTATTGGTCACAGGACGATGTTTTTACTAAATTTGATGTTTGTTTAGCTCAAATTTCTGTGATAATTACATTGGAATTTGGATCTCATGGCAAGTTTGTTTTAAGTCTACATCTCCTGTATCACGTACATTTACTTAATCTTTTAAATCAGTTTTATAGCTGTCTACATATATTTGAAATTATGGAACTCTAAGATGGTGGATCCAAACTGGCAGACATTTTGTCGTTCTGTGACGTCATCTTTCCAAAGTGATTGTTCCAAAAGTAAAAAGAAATTGGCCATTTCCGAGTTCCCTTGTGCCTCTGTTTTAAAGCGAGTCAAAGTGCGAAACCATTCTTATGAAAATGACTTTGATTTGCATGAAAATGAAACTGTATGCAGAACTTATTTTCATATGAAAGGTTTCGCACTAAGACTTCGTTTATTATTATTATATTAGGCACAGGAGAACTCGGAAATGTCCTATTGAATGTTTAACCCATAATATGAGTTTGATATTTGAGTGAATACTTTTGGAGATGCATGAAGTGCCCTGCTAAAGAGGGTTAAGAAATTTTTTCATGTTCAAAATGTTATCACCTGCCCATTCAGTTTCCTCACTGTCTAAATTCTGTCGATTTGCAGATTGGTTCCTTATTCACGAGACACGACCGACCTGAGGCCGGTGCGGGTCCCGCCGTGGTTGGAATCATGGGCCTGGCACTAGTTGAACACGTGATACTCTGGCGAACAGTGGAATTTGTCAAGACTCACTCTGTTGATGGCCTGCCTGTGTGCACTGTTTTTCATTGGCACGCTGCCTCAAGTGAACAACTATTCCCTAATAACTGGTTTATTTTATGACTGCCCATGTGCTTTAGTACTTTGGAGTTTTATCGTGTTTCAGCGCAAATTGACTCGGTGTAAATTCGTTTTTGTCTTTGTGATAGTGACGATGCTGTTATTTAGCATTGCCTTGTTTTCCGGAGTACAACACATCGATTTAAAGTCCTTTGATTATGTAAATTGCATGCCATATGCAGACGGTTCGTGTGATTAAGAAAAGATGGCAAATACAGTGGCTGTATATATCTATCACTAATGCCTTGTTGTTATTAAAAAAAAAACAGGCCCGCAATGCGTGCGTGTAGCTAGTGCGTTATTGTTTTCATTGAAATGTGAATAGGGTGCTGTTTAGTATGTACAGCTATTTTAGAAAAGGTTGTCGTAAGACCTACGCGCCCATACACTAGGTATTTTGGGTAATAGCTAAAGAAACGTCAAAATGGCGTCATTTAAGTCAAGGTACTGTTTAGTTACGGATTAGATAAGATTTGTACATTGAAGTACTAGACCTATTGTTTGAAATCAGCCTAGCAGATGCCATAAAACGAGGATGAATGCTTTTACCCTTGACACTTTTCGGTCTGGGCGGGTACGCCTGGGTCCTCATAGAGCGACAACCTTTTCTCAATTAGCTGCTTACAGCTATTTCATCTAAGGTTGTCGCGGCTCAAGTGTACACACCCAGACCGCAAAGGAGCATGTAAGGTAAAAATAAGTGGTTATTCGACAAATGACTGACATTCTGCAACATGGAAATTGGTCGGGGCTCGGCTTAAACAATAGGTTTGTACGACTCGACAAGATCTTTTCGAAATTTTATTTTCAATGGATTTTTCTCAGCGCGCTCAGATGGGGCTAACAACAACATAAACATGAGGCATTGTTTTCTCATCAAGAGATAAGTCCTTGTTTAAGTGGCGTCCGATTTGCTGTTCATGAGGTACAAAAATAATCTGCCGTGGATGCGGCTAACAATAACATAAACATGAGGCATTGTTTTCTCATCAAGATATAACTCTTGAGTAACTGCCGTAGATGCCGCTAACAATAACATAAACATGAGGCATTGTTTTCTCATCAAGATATAACTCTTGTGTAACTACCGTAGATCCGGCTAACAATAACGTAAACATGAAGCATTGTTTTCTCACCAAGATATAACTCTTGTGTAACTGCCGTAGATGCGGCTAACAATAACATATATATTTCTTTCTGATGCATTATATTTCATTGTATGAATTAGGGCTTTCTCAAAATAATTGCTAAAGAAGCTGTCTTGCTTCTTAGCAAATGTTATATTCCAATCTTTATAGTTAGAAGCAATGTTATATAAAAGAGATGAGACAGGTACTAATTTTCTAAAAAAAGCTGACATTTGGGTCTCGATTTTCTCATTTTCAAGGATTTAAGAACACGTTTTAGTCCATCTCTGGGTGGTTTCCTATCTCTGACCTCGCAACCCACATGAATATGTGATCTAGGATCTCGAAATCGAATATTTTCACACTCTCCATAATTTTTGTTTATTCACAGATGACAAGATATCACACATGTAGGATGTATTTTCATCACACTTAATTAATAATTCATCATCACTACTCAAATAAGACACAGTACTCAAGTTTATGTCAGAGTC
Source organism: Platygyra sinensis (assembly GCA_019787425.1). Taxonomy (NCBI): domain Eukaryota; kingdom Metazoa; phylum Cnidaria; class Anthozoa; order Scleractinia; family Merulinidae; genus Platygyra; species Platygyra sinensis. The sequence continues at coordinate 33,905 of JAHPZR010001052.1, read as the reverse complement.
CAACAACCTATTTTGGTCTGCATGTTCAGCTTGGCAATCAAAAAACCCATTGTCAGTGTTCACCATGATAATGGAATTCCGACTGCAGCGTTAGTTTTCAATTCAGAATCAATTATTTCCCGAAGGACCGTATCTTTTCCCATAAGGAAGTTCATGTTGCCTGAAAAGGTAACTTTGTTTCCCCGGACGGATTTTCTGTTGCCTGAAAAGGCAAGTTCGGTTCTCCAGAGAGAATTTATGTTGCCCGAAAAGGCAAATTCGGTTCCCTTTAGAATGGAATTCATGTTGCATGTAAAGGCAAGTTTATTGGTTCCCCGAGGGGAATTCATCGTTTCCCGAAGGAAAAAGCAAGTTCCAAGATGGAATTCAGAGGCGACTCTGATACCAGGTCATTGGTTGCCACGAGCGGTACATGCAGTATTTCGGCCTGTTTGGCTGCAGAAATCACTCGGCCGCCATGTTCGACAAAATCTTGGCGACTCACACCCAGTGATGGTTTTAAGTCCCAACTTTATTTGAACCTTCAACACCCCTGAAACAACACTTTACGAGAAAACATTGGACATAATACTTGAATGTTTTGCCTAATAGTATGCCGAAAAATAACAAGAAAACACGGCAAACCTTACCTTTTGTCGACGAAGGTAGAGCATTCACCATTCGCGGTAGGGAACACGAGGAGAAATGCAACGTGGCGAAACGTTTCACAGTCGATATTTCTACGGAAAGAGATCGCATTTTTACGGAAAGTGGTCTGTGAATTCGCTTGTTACACTTGACACAAAAAGACGCACTACCAGATTCAAAGTAAGAAAAGCTCTAAACAATAAGTTTGTTTGTGTTTTTATAACCTCCAAAGTCTATCGAAATTGGATGCTTATCAAATTTACTACCGGCATTATCGTGCGCCAAGAAAATCGATCGATAATGCGTTTGCAAAGTAAAGTCGGGCTTAATTAAGGTGTTTTCATGGAGGGAGGGTGCGAAATTGAGAATTGAGTTGCGATTGGCCAGTTAACCAACGTAAGACAACTCCGTTTAGTTAATTAGAGGTATGATTCACAGAAAATAATGGAAAATGTGAATGTTAATGCAGTTGTTTCAGATGGTCAGTTCTCGCGAATGTCTTCTACTTACGATAATTTGAAGGCTTGCCTCGCGCTAATAGAGGAAACTGTGTAAACAATGGTCCAGTCTAAATGCTGGTGCATTTTTTGGACTGCCATTCTTCAACAATTGTGTTTAAAATTAAAAGGTTATTTGCCGTTCTCTCTTAAGGTCGGAACACACAAAGCCCGGACAAGTCCCTCGGGACTAATCCCTGCAACAAGTCCCTCGAAGAGTTTCTCCGAGGGATTGTTTGCAGGGAGTAGTCCTTTGTACGTAGTAGTATCGTTACACGCCGGAACTAATTCAACAGGAAGCTAGTTAAAACGGGGGGCAAAAGCTATCCTTGCTTCATTCTTTGGGTTTCCAATGGGAAACAATTAATTATTAGCAATGCGGCATTGAAATAAATACATATTGTCTGTTAATTTGTTCAGCGCCTGTTTTCTTCGGATTTCCAGATAACAGAATAATCAATCTTTCTTAGTAAAATTCTATCAGGATTCTCGTGGAAGAAACACCTTAAGCTACATTTCACATGGAGGGGTTTAAGGGACAAGTCGCGAGGACTGCTTTATCGACAAAAAGGTCTATTTTACCCTAATACCTTTGACTCTATCCATCTAAACGGTAGCATTGTAGCTACTCGCGCATGCGCAGTAGCTACAAAAACTCACGGTTAAAAGGGTTTGTAGACGAGGTGTACAGATCACATTTCACACGAAAAGAAAAAGAGAGAAAGAGAGAGAGAGGGAGAGAAAGAAAGAAGAAAAGGAGAACAAAACAAACAAAAACATCTGTGTTATCTTTTTAATCAATTTAACTACAATGATAGCCTAAGAACAAGACTGTACGTATTGCTAACATAGTGAATATTGTATATTGTTAAAATTGCATCACACGTGGTCTAATTTCCCTACTGCTCAACTTGTTTTAATCATTATTTGTGTTACCAAATATCACCATCTAATGACTTTATTATTTGAAAGACTCTTCACTCGATATCATTACAGTAATTCACTGATTCTATAAGCTCCAAAACATTGTGTGAACGCGGGACACTCACATTCCCTCGATAGCGTTACACTGAGTTATTCACTGATTCTGTAAGCTCCAAAGAATGTATGACGGCGTGACACCCACAGTCGGCTATCATAGACGGTCGCCAAGCTGATGTAATCATCCTTATGCAGTTCAACGATCCCCCCGGTATATCTACTGCCGTAATCAGCCTTGTCACCGAGTCCCGTTTGCATCAAACTGAAAGGAGCTCCGTTTACCGTAAGAGCCACGCGGTTGTGGTAGGTAGGCCCGGTGTTGTAAATTTGGAAAAAGACTTGGGCATAGATGTAGTAGAGACCACACTTCTGCACCATCAAGCGGCCATTTTCATGAGTGAACCCTTGGAGTGTTTCGTCAACCTGGAATTCCTTGATTTCTGCCGAAATGGAACTAAGTCAGTGTTGTGCAAATAGAACAAGGAACAAAATGCAGAACTGCTTCCAAAAAATACCTGAATTTTTGGGGTAAATACGATCTTGACTCAAAGTTCCTGACAGCTGCCCCACAATGACCTGCGGTAAAAAAAAAAAAAAAAACAAAAAAAAAAAAAACACGAGATTATGGATACCTCCACTCCATAATGACATTAAGGCAGTTCTGAAGACTTGAATTCTGAGATTATCCGTTAATCAATAATGTGATTAAATTCGTTAAACACCGCGAATTCCGCGGTTTTTCCTTCGGTGCACTAACAGGCCATAGCACATTCGTTCTTCCTCTTTACTTCGCAAACTTCGAGGAGTTCACTCTGATAAACAAGAGGCGGTCAGCGTTTATATATTTTGGGCCGGCATCTGCATAAAAACACTATGTAAACCTGATACTTTTATCTGTAAATTTTTAAAATTTAGTTCGTACACACACAGTGAAAGTAATGTATACAGTTTTAACCTGCTAAGAAAACTCTCCGATAATTAAAAATTATAATTTGTATGAATGAGTGTTAGAGACTGGATTGACTGATTGCGTCAAGAGCACGGAAAAAGGTTTATACTATTAGAGCGTGTTGTGTAGCCTTGTTCTTAATTTGATGACCGGAGAAGCTGTTTTGTGTCTAGATAACCTTCTCTTCAGAGTGTTTTAATAATCTATAGCACCTTTTGTTTCTGTTATCTGACATGCACTCAAAGGGCACCTCCACAATACGCCAGATATAAATTTGAAAACGAAGCTTTATTTCTACGGCTAGGCCTACCGTCCACACTAATCCGTCATGAAAACGCAGCTTTATTTCTACGGTTAGTTCTACCGTCCACACTAATCCGTCGCGAAAACGCAACTTTATTTCTACGGTTACTACCGTCCACACTAATCCGTCACGAAAACGCAGCTTTATTTCTACGGTTCGTTCTACGGTCCACACTAATCCGTCGCGAAAACGCAACTTTATTTCTACGATTAGGTCTACCGTCCACACTAATCCGTCGCGAAAACGCGGCTTTATTCTACGATTAGGTCTACCGTCCACACTAATCCGTGGCGAAAACGCAGCTTTATCCGTCGCGAGAACACCGCGGAGCTTTTCGCAATGAATCGCTCTGCCTTCGTTCTCCGCGCCTCCACGCGAAAATCAAACTCACAATTATATATTTCTATACAAGACATTATTGCCTAAGGAATTTAGACAGTTGCTTTAACACAGAGACGAAACATGTCTTTTTCAATATCCTACACCTACAAAGTAAAGTACATGTTAGAAATGATTGAAGCATTAGTTACATGTACCGCAAACGAAGCTTGAGTCATTGCAATCAAGACAACGAACAGAACGGCTTGTGGCGACATGGTTTAGACGTTGTGCACACAGCTTCTTGAAGACCTGGATTAGACAAAACATAACAAACTGATGAGGCAGGTATTGGCTCGTTGCGTTTAAAAGGTTTTGAAGTCCTTCCCCAGATTTACAGATCTGGTTGGCCTGTTTTCATGCAGAAATGCGTATAAGATAATCTTTCTTCCAGGAAGCATGAAAAATGACTATTTTAACAATAGTCGATTAGGCGCCTTTCATCTAAATAGTAAAGACCGAGAATTGAAAACTCTGACTTCATACTCATCACTATGCCGGAACCTTATATAGTGTTGTATGTCTTCCTTCTATAGGTTGTGAGTGCTGTTCTAGTTCGTGACTCGACTGGATCACTCGGACGGTTGCCAGCCATTAATCACAAAAGAACTATTTTTCTGCAATATTATTGGCTCAAAAAATTGAAAGTAGATACCCCAATGTCTTACTGAGCCGATAAGCTGGTTGTTCTTGCGAAATTTGGGGCACAAGATCGTTAAGCATTTTACGAAATGTCACATACGTTTTGAGACGTTAAACCAGTTTTGAAAACACCCTGTAAAAAGAAACGTGTCTAAAACCGCAACTCGATGATTCGATAACACGAACTGCAGTTCGTTTCTTTTCTTTTTCTCGTTTTCTGAATGTTATAGGAACGCGGTTTGTAAAAGTAGGGAGAGCTTGTGAAACCTCTGGAAACAGAAGCATATAGATTGTGTTCCTCAGCATTTCTCACTCTTGCAAAGGTCCTTCATTTTTCCCTCACTTATAGAGACATGAATAATATTTGATACTTCTAACTTTAGAATGATTTATCATTATCTTCTCAAGCGAAGGTGATTCCTCCTCTTTTGACATGCTTTAACAACTGGTTAGATTTACCCAAAAGGTCTGAGTCCTCCCTTTAGAAAGCACAAGTTCAAGTGGAGTCTGGCTAATGCCCTAAACAAAAGCCAACACGCACGCTATTATTAGAGTCATATTAAAGCTTTTATCAAATGCTGGATCTCGTATGTCTGTAATCTTTCTTGTCAGGAAAGGCGTTTCATTAAAAGCGTTTAGCATGTACTAAAACAGTGGATAGCGTTGAAAGCGCGCTCTGATCGGCTAGTCAAACTGCGAATGTCCTTTGCTATTTACCTCCGAGCAACTCGGGAAGAAATGGCGTCCCGGTTTGCATCCGTGACAAGTGATGAAATCATCAAAATTGACTTTTCACCTCATTGTCGATACCTAGCAGTGGATATTTACCGAGCCTCGATTTAGTTGTTTTAACAACTATTTAACAACTATATTTAAAAATATTTACTGCAATTGTGAGCCATTGAGTTACTTGTCTACAGTAATCGAAGCCGATGTTTCATTCTTCTACAGTATTAGGGTGTCGACGGATATAGTTCTGGGGAAAAAAAGAAGAACAAAAAACGAATGGTGACTTAAACACCACACTGGTACATTCGGGTAGCACACGAGTTATACACGAGCACATACGAGTAACATACGAGTACAAACGAGTAACATATATACGAGTAACATACGAGTACAAACGAGCAACATACGAGTGACATACGAGTTCAACCGAGTAACATACGAGTACCTATGAGTAACATACGAGTACAAACGAGTAACATAGGAGTACGTATGAGTAACATACGAGTACATATATCTTATTAGACGTTTTGTTGTGTAGTATCGCTGAGTATTTTTACGAGTTGTGTCGTATTTTGGCGAGCCCGTAGGGCGAGTCAAATACAAACAACGAGTAAAAATTCTCAGCGATACTGCACAACAAAACGTCTAATAAGAGATTTGTTATCCAACACGCAAAATTGTTATGTCTTTGCGGGCGAATTTGGCGGGAAAAAAATATTTATTTTATGGGGAATGCGTGACAGAAATATGCGAAGCGGAACGGAAATTGCGCGGGAAATCCAGTTAACTGATTGGTCAACTGCAACAAACCTGTCAAACGGGTCCTCTGGAGCACAAATACTGCGTGATATTTGTACTCGTTTTGGGCGTTATTTGTACTCTACGAAGTGCAGTTGGATAATAAAAACAAGTAACATACGAGTACAAACGAGCAACATACGAGTATCAAACGAGTAACATACGAATACGTATGAGTAACATACGAGTACAAACGAGTAACATAAGAGTAACATACGAGTACAAACGAGCAACATAAGAGTATCAAACGAGTAACATACGAGTACGTCATGAGTAAGATACGAGTACAAACGAGTAACATACGAGCAACATACACTATTTAGAGAAGTCACATCATTCTTAGCTGGTTTTCACGCCAGTCCTCCTATCCTGGTTGAATTGGAATTCTTTAAATGTTGGTTTCTGTGAAGGGAGGAAAACTAGAAAACTCGGAGAAAAACCCTTGGAACAAGGGGAGAACCAAGAACACACTCAGTCCACCATAAGCCGGCAAGTGTAAGCCATTTCCGAGTTCTCTGTTTCAAAACGAGTCTAAGTGCAAAACCTTTCATACGAAAATGAGTTCTGCATGCAGTTTCATTTTCATGCATATTGATCATTTTCATAAAAAAATGGTTTCGCACTTTGACTCGCTTTAAAACAGACGCACAACGGAACTCGGAAATGGCCTCTCCAGGCCGTATTGGTGAGAGGCGAGGGCTCTGCTCCCCAAGTATCGAAGTAATGCTCCTCACTGACTACACACTTCCCTCGTTCTTCCATGTACCGGTAGATTACTTTTCAATTTCTCGACTATAGTTGTCTGCACGTCACGGTTTGTTGCCAAAACTAGGAAAAACCTGATGATGGCTCTCAAATGATGTCCCCAGGTTTTCGTGATGTGTGTTTTTCCTTCGTACGCACAGTTTCCAAGTGAACATTAAATCTTGTAATGACCATAAACAAGATATAAATGAGTGGTCACCCCAGCTTCTCCGTCCAAAGTACTCGAATTTATTAACACCATCGTTTAGTCCATACGCTTTAGGTAACCGCGCGTGACTAAAGGAATTTATTGTCGGACTTCACCATGTGGTATCATGTGTATCATGATTCATTTCAAGCATGTTTGAATTTGAGCGCACGTTTGATCAGGGGCCACTGTTTATTTTTCTCCACCCACTCTCCCTCCCTAAGTGGTTAAATTGCTGCCATGAGGCCAGGGTGGCAAACAGGTGTTTCAGGCATATCATTGGTTGTTGTTTGCAGTTCATGTCCTTGAGGAAGCTCCGCAGTCAAGTTATTTTGATTTGTCTTGGCCGCATACAATTACCTTTAAATTGAGGGAAACGTGAAAATAGTAGTTTACTAAGATTAAAAAAAGAACTCTAAAGAGATAATACTAAACCATAAAGGAACAAGGATGATTAAGGATGAAGAAAATTAACACGGATTACAAACGAGGAACTTGAAAAATGTAGGCTCAACTTTTCAAGATGGGCAAGTGTGACGTACTTCGTTTAAATGAACTTCTCTTTGTGCCAAAAAGGACGAGTAGAGTGTTATTTATGTCGAGGGCTTAGATCGAAAGTAAAGAAAATTAAGGAACGACTTTGAAGAGGAAAACGCGGTATTGAATCAAAGGTGTTAAAAGAATAACTGCATCTCATATAACCATTTATATATTTTTATTATCACATCTCCACCAATACAACATGTATTGCAGTAAAATGTATTTTCTTAGTTAATTTTCGCCTTTGGGGCTCTGTCTCATCTTGATTTAAACCCACAGCAATCACATTTTTTTCCCTAAAGAAAGAAAATAACAAAAAAAGCAAAACTGTATCAGTACATTTTCCAGTCAGAACATTGTAATGTATCAAACATGGAAGCCTAAGACCACTTTTGACTGGGAGTTTAAAATACGATGCGGCTTCGAGGTTGAAAAAACTAAAACTCATGATAAATGGAAGAAATAAAAACGGTAAAAAATCTATGCCGATGAAGGTCAGATATCAATCCTTGATGTCCATAATTTCCTTGTTTAAACTTGATGAATCATGACCTTAAACAACTCCGATCAGCAAAAACTGCTCATGGTAATGCTTTTGCAACGTTTCCTTCCAAATCATACATAGTGATCACACGTTAAACCTATTCAGACTGGAGGGCTGCGGAGGTGAGGGAGGGGAGGGGGTGGGGTGCATTGCAGGCCCTACCAGCTTTAAACACTTGTAACTTTTAATAAACTTTAAAAAATGAGTTTTAAATTTTGTGAACTAATTTAAATGTAAGGGAAGGATCAGAGAAACTGTACCGAGACGTTATAACCACATAAGGACCCATAAGGTAAGGTTTTCCGCATTGAACCGACACTACCAAACCTGATCCACTCCGACCAAACTGGTTTTGTAAAGGGGAGATACATAGGGGAAAATATCCGACTTATAAGTGACATAATGGATTATACGAGTTTACAAAACCTGCCTGGCATTCTAACGTCACTAGACTTCCGTAAAGCTTTTGATTCGATTGAATGGCCCTTTATAATGAAGACGCTAGACCATCTTAATTTTGGTAGAGGCATCAAACGTTGGGTTAACATATTCTACACCAACATAGAAAGTGCGGTTCAAAACAATGGTTTTATAACCAGTTGGTTTAAACCGTCAAAAGGAGTTCGACAAGGTTGCCCCCTCTCCCCTTATTTGTTTATCCTTTCTGCGGAAGTACTCTCAAATAAGATACGTCAGGAGTCCAATGTAAGAGGCATCAAAGTCTTCGGTAAGGAAATCAAGCTGTCTCAATTTGCCGATGATACTACTCTATTCAATGCGGACATAGAATCTTTAGAAAGGGCCTTGAAAATTGTTGGGGATTTCGGAAGAATTGCTGGTCTGTCCCTGAATGTTAAAAAAACGAAAGCGCTTTGGTTGGGGAAATGGAAAAATAATAAAAATAAACCTCTGGATCTAAAATGGTTCCACAGCCCTGTTAAGATATTGGGGATATATTTTTCGTATAATGTTAAGGCGAATAATGAGCTCAACTTCGACAAAAAGATCCAAAAGTTACAAACTAAGCTGGACATGTGGAGTTCACGGGATCTGACAATATTTGGAAGAGCCATGTTAATTAAAACCTTGGGCATATCGCAACTTATCTACTCGGCCTCTAATCTGGATGCTCCCAAAGAAATTGTGGAAATTGTAAGAACAAAATCTTTTAAGTTCCTCTGGAAAAACAAAAAGGATAAAATAAAAAGATCAGGCCTTTACCAAGATTTAGACAACGGTGGAATACGCATGATCGATTTTGATATTATGTTAAAGGCCCTAAAACTCGCCTGGATCCCGAGACTGTTGAGGACTTCAGACAATAGTAATTGGTGTATCATTCCAAAACATTATTTCAATCGAATGGGAGGATTAAACTTCCTTCTAAGGTGCAACTATGACACGAATTACTTTAACGACCTCCCGCTCTTCTATAAGAAGATACTAGAGTTCTTCAACGAATTAAAAACTCTATACTCGTACGATCAAAAACAGGAGTTAATATTGTTTAATAACAAAGATATATTAGTGGACGGGAAACCCATCTTCCTTAGTGAATGGTTTAGAAAGGGAATTCTATCGATTAATGAGCTATTAAAAGAAACTGGCAATGTTTTAACATTCCAGGAATTCCGTGATAAATATTCCTGTGAATCCAATTTTTTACAGTATTATCAAGTTGTTAGTGCTATTCCGAAACGCTTATGGTCTCTAGCCAAATGCTCTGACACTATCAATAGATCATTCTTTACCCAAAATGATAACATCTTTTCTTTCAACGAATCGACACAAATTAATCTGTACAAGGCTAAGTCAAAGGACTTCTATAACTTGTTTAACGTCAAGATTCACACCGAAGATCAAACGGGTCCTAAACGCTGGAGCGAAAAACTCTCTTTAAATAAGGACGTGTGGACTAGGATCTTTAAATCACTGAAAAATATCTGTAAGGAAACTAAACTAAAGGAGTTTCAATTTAAATTAATCCATAGAACGATTGTAACTAAGAAAGAATTATTCAGATTTGGTATAAAGACGGACGATGAATGTTTATACTGCGGAGATAAAGATTCAGTTGAGCACTCTTTTATCGAATGTGCGTTTACCAAATTGTTTACCCAAAATGTTTTGGACTGGTTTAACCAAGTTAATGAGTGCCAAATTTCTCCTACTACAGAGGAGACTTTGTTCGGCATTACTGCAAGCTCCCTAGACACAACAATAATTCGGAAATTCAATTACACCGCCTTATTTATGCGCCATTATATTTATTCAAGCAAGTTAAATAGCCTCGCCATCTCCATTCAGGATTTTATCAGTAAGCTACTCATTAAGTATGACCTTGAAAATTTTTCTTTAATTGGATGATTAATTGAGAAGTACTCCTCCCTCCTCAAAGTCAATATATAGTGTAAGTAATTGCAAGTAACTGTATGTTTAGCAAGTAAAGTAAGTATTGTATTGTTGGTAGTGTAAGTAGCCCGTATTGTAAGTAATTGAGTAATTGTATTTTCTGCATAAGTAACCCGTATTCTAAGTAAAGTAAGAATGGTTATGTAAGTAAAGTAGCGTAATGACACCTGCATTGTAAACACTGTTTGTAGAGAATTGTGCTGTGTAAATTAAAGTTATTTCAAAAAAAAAAAAAAAAAAAAAAAAAAAAAAAATAAGGTAAGGTTTTCAACATGAATTGTCATCATGAATGCCATCTCTTAGTGTGTCCATAATATATCTTACTTTTTCTTGGAGTAAGTATTTTTAAAAACACCTACTGTTCTACATGAATGTACATGTAAACCCGAATAGAAAGTAACTTGCTCTCCAAAACCACCTTATAATCGTATTTATTATATGGCAAGGTAAATCCGAGCGTTCTGATTGGTTCTTTCTTGGTCAGGAATTCGCCACACGGACCGTATCCATGGAAACGGTCACCGGCCGTGTATTTTTTGTTTTCGAAAGCCGGCAAATTCAAAACAAGCATGACCCGAGTGCCATATAATAAACTACTTACTAACCTAGCTAGCTCGAGCCTTACTGGGGAATATTGCCCCCCGGTCGTTTTTGTACGGACCTCGCTTCGCTCGGTCCGTCCTGCCACGACTTCGGGCCAATATTCCCCGGTACTGCCCTCGCGCTCGGTTAGTAAGAGGTTAATAGGAAACGTTTATATCACAGGAAATCAGACTACACCGAGGATTTATCAACAGCAATGACGCTGCGAATTGCTCGCTTATTTAAAAAAAATCAGCACTATTTGCGTGGTTACTTCTACTCACCGATTATCTTCAAAGCGCCTCGTCTTAGAAGCTTTTCTTCTTTCCGTGACGTTTCGAATGGAAATTTTTCCCTTTCCCTACACATTTGTTATGGTCGTATAAGTGAGCAATGCTTATCTGATATAGAGGCGAAATGGGTTTAATTACACGAAATTATGAAAGAAAGTAGTTCAGATAATCAGTAACTGAATAATGTTCTAAGTTTATTAGCAGGCCGTTTCTTATGAAAAGGAAACAATTTAATATAATTTATATATGTGTAAAAGATGGATGACTACCAAAAGAACACTATTAATCCATCGTAGAAAAAATGATAGCGTCAGGAACATTAACTCATAGTTCTTAGCGCACGAAAACATAAAACAAAGCTCATAAAAAGCGTATAGAGAAGTTCTAACATCTTTAGACCTAGCAAAAACTGTGTCGTTGTCATAGCGACAAATGTTGCAAAGATATAGCTTTCCTTTTACTTTATGGGCTGTGTAAGGTTCGCATGGTATTGTGGTAAAATGTACAGCCGCCATCTTTGTTCCTGTTGAGGATTGAGACAGCAACAAACTGCACCTCACCTGTTATGATGTGATATGCCTTAATGGCATTGTTCCGATTATGGATGGAAATGGCAGCGATAGGCCTCACTGCTCGGTCATCCTCCTCCTCCAGCTTGAACTCCTCCTCTGGTTGATTACACATGTTACCTTGGCAACAAGACATCGAGCAATCCGAAAACGATACTCCCCATTCCGCTAAAGCAGATTCTACCCTTTCACAAGTGCTCTCCTGGTTGCAATCTTGAGTGGATCTTGTGCAGTTCTTTATCACGTTGTGGACGGAGCCTTCTGTTGTAAAGGTTAGAGTACCACACCTGTCGTCGTCGGCGCCTTGGCATTCCACTTCCCCCACGTCTCCATAACAATATTCGCTTTCACACACCATGCGGTAGCAACGTATGCTGAACGTGGGTGGAATAGCCACAAGGAGGCAACCACACAGAAACAACATGGACTACATAAAAGTAATTAAATAAGAAGACAACTCACGCAACGGTATATTGAAGAGGGAAGGAAAGTAACAGATCAACAAAATGTGAAAAGTAAAGTTAACTGGAGTTCTCATTGTATGTATTTCATTTTTACAACCACTTTTTTAGAGGGTTTGTTGCTGTTTCTTTCACGCTATATATATATATCCACCCTTCTTAGTTTACATAAGAAAAATTGGATCAATATCAAGACAGTATCTGGGCAACGGCGCACCTACCCCTCCCTTAACCCAACATGTTATAATAAGTTGATAAGTTAGTGTTACTGTTGGGTTAGGGGAGGGGTAGGTGCACAGTTGCCCAGATACTGATATTGATCCGAAAAATCAAAGTCAGGAGATAATGATAAAAAGTGTAAATAACACAGAGTGAAATGAGAAGGTCAGTTGACTTCTCTCTGTTTCTTGTTCGGTGACCGTCTACGACTTCAAATTAAACGAACTGTCAACGGCATCGCTTGTAAGAGATTTTCAAATCATACATTGTAAACAAACATTGACGATACGCGTCACATCAATCCTTAACTGATTTTTTCGCCCGATAGTGGACTTTCTATCTCAGGTGTGGACAGCAAGTCATTTCCTATCGTTGCATTGTCTTCAATTTGAACCATTAGAGTACCGTAAACTCTTGACTTCTTAGTATTATTGACTATCAAAGTTGAGGGATACAGACTTTAAAACTTAATTGTTTGTACAACTTATAACGGTACTAATGAATACAGGAGGTAAGTTTCTAAAGAAACTGTGGTATTGCGTCGGTGGGACGTATTACAAGATAACTTGTTTTATCAACTGGTTGATTATGTGAATAGGCCACCGTAGAGAAATTTGGAAGCTGACGTTTCGAGCGTTAGCCCTTCGTCGAAGCGAATCGACGAAGGGCTAACGCTCGAATCGTCACCTTCCAAATCTCTCTACGGCGGCCTATTCACATTATCTGACCCAGTTGATAAAACCAAATTATCTTCTAAGGATACTGCTTATTTTGAGTTTTTTGTACAGATTGATTTTTGATTTTGTTCTGGGACACTTTTGATCGATTTATTTGAGCTGCATAGGCGTACGGGCCGGGGGGGGGGGGGGGGGGGCTGCAGTCCCCCCAGTCACAGAAGATTTTGAAATTTTTCGGGCAAAACGCTGATGATTCGGGCAAAAGTGCTCGGGAGAAAACATTCTAAAAGGTAGTTAAGACCAGGCTTGTAGGCTACTTTTACTGACGTTTGTCTTGTCAAAACGGAGTTAAGGTCAAATGATCTAAGGATCCACAATTGCAGGTATTCTGTTTTGGAAAAGCCATATGTCAATTAAATGTGTACCGTGGTGGAAATCCACGATGTTATTTCCATTAGTGACAAAAGGATGAAAGCAAAGGACGACCAAGATGGGCTTCTGCCAAGACTTATGTTTTTGTGGTGGCTATGAAAAGAGCCCTTTTGAATGGCTCCGCAAAGTGCCGGTTTAAAATTTTCCTGAACTTCTCGCACGAGGAACAATTAACTGTTTCTTTTGTAAGTTTCTGATTTTACCAGGCTGTCGATTGAAGTCATAGGCTAGGAGTATGCAATGTTTCAAAATAACTCAGTGGAATCCTGATTTTTCGAACCCTCAGTTTTTCGATCCTCTCGATAACTTAAACCACAGTCGTTTCCCTCTCCTCAGTTAAACGCCGTAATTTCGCGAACTGTCCGATTTTTAAAAGCAATTTTCACCGTACGCCTCTGTCTTAACTACTTACTAAGTTCTGGCCTGGTGATGAAAATTGAAAAAAAATTTTTTCTCTAATGGAACATATGATTACTTGTATTGTGGTGGCCATGTAGACACGAAAGAGCTGTGATATTTTTAACTACTGAACCAGTGTAAGGTAGCTTAAAATTTGCTCTTACCACAATTAAAGAAATCTTGGCAGTCATTTTGACACAGATCTGTATTATGTCTTGGGAAGCAAACTCTGCAAGATAATATTGTAAACGTCTTAAAGCTAAGTTTAGGCCCGCGGTCCACAATACTTTGGAGAAATTTGAAAACGCAGCTTTATTTAGACGGTTAGGTCTACCGTCCACACTTAATCACGAAAACGACCCGGATCCTTCAGACCGGAGGAATTTGGAGACACCTGCTTTGCGTTTTAGTGTGGATAAAAAACATTTTGATAACGAAGATTTTCGAAAACGATGACATCACGATAATTACGTGATTCCTCTGCCCGAATTTTGCTCAAACACAAACCCAAAATGGCCGCTGATTGCTGCGTTTTCGAAGTTCTCTGGCGTAGTATGAACGGAAAACATTTGATGCGTTTTCAGAGTGAAAACGTTGTTTTTGAATCCTCAGGTGCAGTGTAGAAGGGGCCTGAGAAGGCACATCAGGGTTGGGTTGTTCAAAGCCCGATTAAGCTAACCCGGGATTAGCGAAAATTTTGATTTCATCTTTTTAACTTTTCAGGTTTCCTGTTTATATTGTTTTCCCTTTAGTTTTGAGCTTGAGTAACGTCAAACTACACAAAACATAAGCAGTGGGAAACATTTTCATATAAGACAAATTGATACCCCGGTTAAGGCGGGGGTCCACCTGACAGCCGTAATGTTTTTAATGCAAATATCTCGTTTACGTTTCAAGCAATCAAGAATATCTAAGCTCATTTCACAGATATAAGTTTTGGGTGGTTTGGTAAATTTTTGGGTGATTTTTAGGTATATTTGGAGATAAATAGTTTTTCTCAAAGGATTAGTAAAATTTATGGAAATGAAAAATTTTGAAGATTTGGTGTTGTTTTAATATTAGAGTTTGAAGTTAAAAATTGGTAGAAACACTCCAAAACAGTTGCCCAACAACCTGGGGTGCCATTTTGCGTTCGGGCAACTGTCTGGTGGTGTTCCAAAACCCTTTTTTTCCCTTTCAACCTCTCTTTAAACTTACCAAAATTTCCATTAAATTCATGTGTACCCCCACCTTAACTTTTAATCCTAGGTTAACGTTAACCGCGTTTCGAACAACCCAACCCAGAGCCTCAATCCTTGATCCATCTACTACCTCATTACTTTAAAAAAATAGTATGTATATATATATATATTATTTATTTATATATCTATATTTATTTATATATAAACAATAGCCTCCATTTGGCGTAAAAATATGCTCTAATATTTCTTCGCCGACATTATCTCAGCTTTGAGGAACAAATAATGTCAAAGGACAAATATTCGCGTAGCGTATTTTTGCGCCAAATGAAGGGTATTGTGTTTATTATCCTTTAAATGTTTTTTCGCAATACTCGCAGTTTTGAAAACTGGGGAATGTTTGGTTACGTTTAACGTTTAGATCAATCGCGCGCGAGCGAAAATATTTGATGGATTATAAATAGAGGATATTACACGGTAGCGAGAAGATATGAATTTTATGTTCGAGTGGCAAGAACAATGTCTCACTCGTTCGCTTCGCTAGCCTGCGAACGCAGACGTATTTCCGGCAGTCGGTTGTCTCCGCCGAAAATAACGTCTGCGAACTCGAGCCACGAGAACGATTTCCGTGACGTCATCGCTTAAAAACCAATCACATTTCACCTTGCATATCTGAAGAGGTAATACACAGAGATCGTGCGTGGAGTTCTCGCAAAAGCGTGTTAAAAAATTGCAGAGGATGAGTTCAGGAAAGTTTTCGGGTTTGATAGCTTCAATAAGCATCAAGAGGAAGCCTTGCGATTTGTTTTTGAATCGAAGAGCGATGTTTTTGTGAATCTTCAGCTGGAGTTGGAAAGTCTCTTGTATTTCAGGCTTTGCCTATTTGTATTCTTGTGTGGATTCAACTCGTGAGAAGAACATTGTAATCGTTGTTTCGCCGCTGGTTAACCTGATGAAGGACAAAGTCAGCCGCTTAAATTCACGTAGAATAAGCGCAATATCGCACTCATGATGTCAGGTCCGTGTTAGAGAGCAGAGCAGTTGAAAATGGTAGAGTAGACAGGCTTGACACGACTCCCACTGTTTCGTGATGTGAGAAGAAAACAACCTAAAACATTTTCCAAACAAGATCATTATACAGCATCCTAGAATTTAACTCCAACACGGTAACCTGACGGTTACAAAACACTAACGCTTGTTGGATGCTAGTAATGCAACAAAATAATGGAGGTGCACTCTTCTAAGAAACTACAATAGCCTTGAAAGGAACTCGGATATGAGACCTGCATAACCGTCCGCGTTAAACATCATGACTCTGAGATTATCCTGTAAGGTCACCACAGGCTAATAAACAAAAGGTCACGGTAATAGAGAATCGAAGGCCACTGATCCGACCGATTCAATAGTTGCAACATAAATGAGCCAATAAACTTAAGTAAAAATTGCCACAGAGGTAGCAAACACAACGGCATTATTAAAGGCTCCACTGAGAAAATAATTATTCCGTTGAGCAGATCGAAGGCCATACATGTAAATCACTAAGAGGCTAACGTTTGCGGGCCTGCATGTTACTTTATACAAATGTAGCACAATAGAGAATCAACCTATTTGCTGAGAGAAATATACAGATAACCACCTTTATATAGGAAAGGTAAATCTCCCTTAGACATCTTTGTCAGAGCTAAACGCAGGTCACAGATATGTCACATCACACGCGAAAGTGTCGTGTTTTAATCATCAACGGACAGATCGACTTCAGTTGAACGCAGAATCGATCAGTGAGTGGACACTGTACTTTTTCCAAACACCTTTAACTTTTCTTCACTGGAAACTTTTGCCTTGCAAAGCAAACAAACCTCAGAAGTTAAAATCTTCTTCGGTGTTTCGATGACGCTCATAGCGAACAAATTCATGATTCTAAAATTATCACCGGCTCCCACGGCGTCGCGCGTGTATGCGAGTATCATATTCTATCGGTGAATTTTAATGGCCAACATCAAAACAAAAGTTTTGACGTCACGGAAATCAATCTTTGACTCGAGTTCGCAGACGTTATTTTCGGCGGAACCAGTGACAGCCGGAAATACGTCTGCGTTCGCAGGCTATCGCTTCGCTCACTCGTGAGATATTGTTCTTGCCACGAGAACATAAAATTCATATCTTCTCGCCAACGCGTAATGTTCTTTTTATCATATGGAGAAACCAATTCAACAAACGCAAAAGGCGGGAATCGTGACGTCATTGAACGATACGACACTCACAAAGGTGACATACGGAAAATACGCCACTCGGGTCCCGGATGAAGTGGCGTATGAAATCTACGAGTGGTTTAGTTCCCAGTAAAACACTTTCCTCCATATAATGACATATCATCTTTTCACGTTAAATATAATCTTTACATAGCAATAAGGTCTTCCCTCTTTCTCCATCACTTTCCTCATTTGCATAATACAAAAACGTAAATATCTCTAAAAAGAAAAAAGATATTCCCAAAAGAAAAGCGCCATTCTTCTTTACTTTGAAAAGCCTTTCAAATAAGCAGCAAGGAAATTTATTTTACCAAAATAAATGATTTTATGTAGCTTGTGACGTAACTAGGCCCAGTATATATATATTGCTAGTTGTGGTCCACCTTCTCGTTTGTGCAGCATTCTCGGCAAGTGAAGGGAATTTTTTGAGTCCAATACAAGTTGGTGCCGCATCCAGACTAAACTATCTTTCGTCGTAGCTGGAAATAGCGTGATGCCGGACTAATACTCCTGTTTTTTAAGATAAGTACAGGATTATTGCTGGATGTATGAACATAACCTTTGTTTCGCACGCTAGATCACTGAGGCACCATGCGTTTGTATTCTGTTCGTAAAAGTTGAGCGGTCTAGCCCTTCTTATACTTAGTAATACGGAAAAAAAGGGGCTATGTGTGCCATTAACGCCTTTTTTATTTGATGGTTAAGTAAATCCTTTATTTCGCAGCGTTTGTTTGTTTATACCGCCTCTGGAACGTTTTTGTTTCCTCGATTATTTAATTATGCGTAAGGTTAATATGCAAATTATCGTACACAGCATTACTTGATACAGCATCTTGACATGTATTTGTTATCTAGTCCCTTTAGCTGACCAGTACAGGTATAGATGATTTCCAATTTGTCAAAACATAGTGTCTCGTACAGTATAAAAAGGATAGTTTGTCATAATTTTCAGATCCTCACTATCCCCCCTTTTCGAACAGCTTTTGGACCACCATTTTCACCATTTGCCCACTTACTGTATTGTTGTTAGGGCTTTTTCTTTTTTTTTTTTCTCTACTGATCATTACTTGGGGGTAAACTGCTTACTGTTTGGTGTTTTCATCATATAAATATATCAGTTTCTCCCCCCCCCCCCTCCTTTAAGCTCATGTTGCAGTTCATATGCAAAACCATGCTACACATATTCATATGCTTTACTTGTCACCCTATATTGTTACTGACTGGTTTTGTGGGACTTTGTTCCCCTTTTATTTTGTCATTAAACGGTAAGAGCAGATGTTTCGTCCTGGGCTTTGCCTTAGTGACAGTCCTATGACCATCGTGCATATTCTTACTGTTGGGATCTCCTTGTTAGATCCGTACTGTCTCCCTCCGGGTGCAGTATTGTTGTGATCAGTTCAGTTGCATTGTCACTGACTGAGATTGGTGGGACTTTGTTCCCCCTTTTATTTTGTAATTAAACGGTATGAGCAGACGTTTCGTCCTGGGCTTTGCCTTAGTGACAGTCGTATGACCGTTGTGCATATTCTTACCGTTGGGATCTCCTTGTTAGATCCGTACTGTCTCCCTTGTGTGCAGTATTTTTGTTATCAGTTCAGTTGCATTGTCACTGGCTGAGATTTGTGGGACTATGTTCCCCATTGTTATCACCAGTTCAGTGTTCTTGTTTTAGGTGCAAGTTTCAGCTCTTATGTTGTGCATGAGTTTCCCTGACAATATTTTCTGGAATACCATTTTTTGGTTAAGTAGTTCATACTCAATTCAAGCCACCTGTTCGTGGTACAGATTTGCCTAATATATTAATCTTTGCCAGGTATGGCATTGTCTATGCTGTCAACCTTTGTGCTCATTGAATCATTTGCTGTGCTACATTCAATTTTTGCTTTTCAAGTAATTTTCAAATTACATGTAGCTATGTTGAGTGATCTTGTTTCTTAAGTTTTGCATCAGATTATTCTGATACATGTATTTTGTTATTGGGCAATGCATGGCACTAGCTCCCTTGGTGTACTGTTGGGTACAGTATTGATTAACTGGGTGCTATGTCCCTGTTTATAACGTCTGCCTGAACCCTGTGCTCATTTCATTGGATACTATTTCTAAGTGTTTGGTACCTGGCATGATATCTACATGTATTCTGGTGGTGGCTGATTGCCCTGAGCCAGTCATGCAATTTCTAGTACCCCTGGGATAATAAGAATACATAACTAAATAAACAGATAAATAATAATAATTATACAAAAAAGTTTTGTATCTCGGGACAGTTTTTCTTACCCATGTTTACCACCAATCAATATTATGTTTTACCTTTGGCACTATGTCCTAAGCAAAAAGGGGCAATTTGCTTGTAGCTATTTTCACCAGTTGTAGTGCCTTGGGGTTGAAGAACACAATCATTAATATATACCATCTCTGGCACAGGGTATTGCACCTTACCAATGGATATAATATAGCAATTTGTTGCATTTTACCATTGTGTCATCAGATACAGAGTATATTGGCATCATTCATACAAATTTACCCTTAAATGGCCTTCAATGGTTTTACCGTCTCATTGTACAATTTCATCACTGCTTGCCATGGCATTCCTAAATTTATTCAACCTCTACCACTCAATTTTTATTTTATTCACCTCATTAGTCAGTACACAAATGTGTGTGTAGTTTAAAATAGTATTGCTTTAATCTAAACACAGTCCCTTCCAAAGCTAGCTTTGGGGAACTCCAGATCATTCCATGGTCATTTTCATCAGTACAGTTATTGTACTATACTTCTCTCATTTAGCCTGCTGGTTGTTTTCATTATCTTTTGCAGTGCTAGGATTGTTCAATACCCCTCATGATTCCAACAAGATGTGTTCAGATGTATCCAGTATTTGGCTGTGCTACTTTTGTAGATGTTGCATTCAGTATAACCATCCATCATAACAACATGTGGCAGCTCTGGAGTATTATTATCTGTTGGTGCTAGGAATATTTGATGCTCTGTTGCTATATCCCTCATGATTCCAGCAAGACTTGTTGAGAGGTATCCAGTATATGATGGTGATACATTTTGTATATATGTTGCATTCAGGATAACTATCCATACCATAACATGTGCCAGCTGTGAACTGGAGTATCAGTTAGTATGCAGTGGTCAAGAGTAAAAGGAACACTATTTGCATTTTATCATGTGATTCATTGACGGTCGCTGAAATTAGTTCAGTCATGTAAAACTGTTACAGTTGATCAACTACATGGTTGTACATACATGCAACTGTATATTAATTTTTGAAGCTGTAGATAAACTGTTATCTGTTTTTATATATACAATGTGAGCAAGGGCCACTTAGTTGTAGATTGAGTTTTGTTGTGATTAAGTGCCAGGTGTGCAGGGGCCACTTGGTTGTAGATTAATTACAGTGTATTGTTACTGTTTTTAAGTACCATGTGTGCAGCGGCCACTTGGTTTTAGACTACTTTCCACTTGGTTGTAGATTAATTATTATTGTTCTTGGTTTTCACCTGTCATGTGACCAAAGCTCAAAAATTGTATTCATTCAATGACTAAGGCCAAGAATTGGTTTGTCTCATTTTTCTGTGAGTTCTTAACAGACATGTGTCACTCAGATTTCTAGAAATTTGTATGGGTACGCCTCTATACAAACATAGCATAATTTATTCAGGATGATAAAAATACCGATAAAAATACATGACAAGGAAACACGAGGTTACCCTACAATGTTTCCAGAAATTACAAACTAAAACAAGCTTCATATTTTCATCCAATGCCTTAGGATAGAGCTATTTACATAGTTACAAATTAAGAAAAGACTTCAATCTGGTTTGAGAAATTAAAACCAGACCTCCCCTTAGGAGGGGTGGTTGTAAAGAAAAAAAACAAAACATCTGTCATTGAGTTTCCCTATCTGAATGCACAATTATTACTCTAGGTAGAGCTCTACAACTTAGTGGTTGTAGCTTACTCATTATTGTTTCATTACCTTGTGAGCAGAGGCCACTTGGTTGTTCATTGGTTGTTCATTAGTTGTTCATTAGTGTCATTAGTTTCTTGTGAGTACTGTGTGAGAAGGAGCCACTCGGTTTTAGTTTACTTATTGTTTAATTACCATGTGAGCAGGGGCCACTTGGTTGTTCATTAGTTGAACTTGTTTTTGAGTACGTGTGAGAAGGAGCCACTCGGTTTTAGTTTACTTATTGTTTAATTACCATGTGAGCAGGGGCCACTTGGTTGTTCATTAGTTGATCTTGTTTTTGAGTACCGTGTGAGAAGGAGCCACTCGGTTTTAGTTTACTTATTGTTTAATTACCATGTGAGCAGGGGCCACTTGGTTGTTCATTAGTTGATCTTGTTTTTGAGTACCGTGTGAGAAGGAGCCACTCGGTTTTAGTTTACTTATTGTTTAATTACCATGTGAGCAGGGGCCACTTGGTTGTACATTAGTTGATCTTGTTTTTGGAGTCACTTAGTTCTAGATTAGATTTTCTTGTTTTGGAGTATCATGTGAGCAGGAGCCACTTGCTTGTAGTTTAAATATTATTGTTTAACTTCCATGTGAGCAGGGGCCACATGGTTTTAGATTAATTGTTCTTGTTTTTGGAGTCACTTGGTTCTAGATTTGTTTTTCTTGTTTTGGAGTATCATGTGAGCAGGAGCCAATTGCTTGTGGTTCAAATATTATTGTTTCATTACCATGTGAACAAGGCCTACTTGGTTGTAGATTAGTTGTTTTTGTTTTCGACTACCATGTGTGCAGGAGCAACTTGGTTGTAGATCAGTTATTATTGTTTCAGTACTAAGTGAGCACTTGGTTGTAGTTAGTTACTTATTTATAGTTTCACTACCATATGAGCAGCTGCCACTTGGTTTTACAGTAGATTAGTTGTTCTTGTTTTGGAGTACCAGGTGCGCAGGGGTCCCATGGTTGTAGATTAGTTATTATTGTTTCATTACTAGGTGAGCAGGAGCCACTTGGTCATCGATTAGTTATTATTGCTTATGAGTACCATTCATTATTGTTTCAGTCCCATGTGAGCAGGTGCCACTGGGTTATAGATCACTTATGATTGTTTTTAAGTACCGTGTGAGCAGGGGCCACATGGTTGTAGATTAATATTTTAATCATGTGAGTAAGGGTTACAAAATTGTTCATGTAGCATACTCCATCTTGTGTGTTGCTTTGGCTTCGGGTGGGGCTGCCCTTTCACTCGTTCCTCATGGCGGGCTTTGGCGGTTTCTCCCTCACCTTTGCTGGGCTAATACTTTGGTATGTTTGTAATTTAAGCTTTCTAAGCTTGCTATCAAAATAAACGGCCACATCTGTGGCCAATATATCCCACTTGGGAGTGTTTATTGTTCTTGCCCAGCAAACAGAGCTCAGCCAAAGTAACACCCATATGAATTATGTGCATGTTGTATTTAGGTGTCGAGAACAAGATACATAAAGGAAATTTATTTTACCAAAATAAATGATTTTATGTAGCTTGTGACGTAACTAGGCCCAGTACTTGTATGCGGGAGTTTCTGTCATCCGGGACTTATATATTGCTAGATGTGGTCCACCTTCTCGTTTGTGCAGCATTCTCGGCAAGTGAAGGGAATTTTCCCTCCCTCCACACCCCATTTTCCCTGTTTTCTGCATTTTCTGGCGGTTTCTCCCTCACCTTTGCTGGGCTAATACTTTGGTATGTTTGTAATTTAAGCTTTCTAAGCTTGCTATCAAAATAAACGGCCACATCTGTGGCCAATATATCCCACTTGGGAGTGTTTATTGTTCTTGCCCAGCAAACAGAGCTCAGCCAAAGTAACACCCATATGAATTATGTGCATGTTGTATTTAGGTGTCGAGAACAAGATACATAAAGAGTATTTTCCAATTACATAGTAGTGCTTTCCTGTTTCTATAGGCATTAAAAACTGAGCGTGGCTCAATAGGGATGGAAATTTCCTCTTCTGATTGATGTACCATTTCAGTTTTTCGATTTCGAGAATTTATTGTTTCATCAAAACAGTACAGGGACTGCACCCCACCCACTCTTGTTTCCTGGTGCTTTGCAAAGATATCATCGATGTTGTAATATAGCATTGCATGTTTATTTCTCAAAAGGGCTGCTAAAAATCACTTGGGCATTGCTAGACATGTGGCAAAGTGATTTTGTGGAGTTTTTAGTCTTAACCCTTGATCAGGGCAGGTTGCATTGGGTGGGGTAGGATTGGGCAGGGTAGGGTATAAGGTTGCATAGAATAGCCCTTCTCACGGTTAACCCTTCTCATTTGCATAACAATGAAATCTAGCATCTATGTGAGGCAATTTCGGGCTATTTTGCAGTTTTAGCCCGAAATTGCATCGCATCCACGTTGAATTACATTGTAATGCAAATGAGAAAGCTAACCGTGAAAAGGGCTATTGGATAGGTCAGAGCAACCTCAAGTGTCATCTCCTACCCAGATCTCACTCTGTTTGACGTTTGGTCGTGGGAGATCTGGGTTCAGGATTAGCTCCAGTGTTGTAGTTTCAGTCTGAACTATTCTTGGTGTTAACAGGGTATCATTTTGGAAAGACTTTGGACAAGACTTTTCTCTCTAATTATAGGTTTTGGAAAGAGAAACAGAAAGAGCCCAAAGAGTCATCACTTAATTTGATCAAGTGCAAGGGAAGACCTGCTTTATGTCCAACCACGTGCTTAGCAGTTCGAGGCATTCTCTTTACGAGCGACCCTGGAAAGATCCGATTTGAAGTCCAAAAATATCGGACTTCGGTTGAATTGGACGTGTCTAGCTAAAAAACACGTTGCTCAATCGAGTCGCTGGTATTTTACTTCCGCTCATTTCTATTGTTTTTAAAACCCACTAAAATCGAGCCTGTAAAGGAGCTCTCGAGAGTTGCTCATTTTGTGAAGCTTGCGAAGAAACGTGGACTAGAGGAAACAGATTGCTTTAGGCCTAGATAGCAAGAGAGTCAGGTGTAATAGAGGGTACCCCCTACCCCCCTTCCCCAAAAAGCAGAGTTTCGAGAAGAACTGAGAATGTAGGGACGGAGGTGGTGGGGAATGAGTCGACGTGAACCACTTCTAACCATTCAGTGTTCTTCACACAATTCTCTTGAAATCTCCTGAGACCTTGGCCTGGGACGGGACAACTTATTTTCTGTTAATTGGCGCTATATACTTGTTGGTATTCTATTTCCTTTTCCGTGCGCGAATGGGTATTAGCAGAGCTCCGGCGGCCCAAAGGGCCTCCAAGCGGAGCCCCATACCCATATAGGAAAGAAAAGGAAACCCAAGAGTTGATTTTTTCATGGTTATCATGGCTAGCGACATTGCTCATGGGCGCGTACGCTCGACGACGACGACGACGACGACGACGACGACGACGACGGAGTCGCGCAACAGAGTCGCGCAACATGGCCGCCATACTCCAAATAATAGGTTGACAGAGATATGCAGCCTTGCCTTGCATACGGCAGCTAAGCCCGCAGTATGTGCGGCAGTCAAAACTTAGCTGTCCTACCGAAACGAAATGAAATAGCCTTTTTCTTCGTCGCTTGCTAAAATAAAGACAATGGTAAAGCTGCTTTGAATCCTGATTGGTCAATTCAAATTTCCTGCGTAAAAGCCGTATGCAAGGTGATTTACCGTGTGCGTCTTTGATATTGAACATCATTGTTATCATCTATTGACACCTGTCAAAGCAAGGTATCCGCTGACCAATATCAGGTGACCATATCGCGGGCTCAAATATACAATTCATCGAGGTCACGTGTTTTTCGAAGTTGATCACTAACCAAATGCTTGTTTTTGATTGGATCGAGGGCTCAAGTCAGGTTAATTTGTTGTAAACAGGGCAGGATTGTTTGGAAGCCGGTTAACGCAAGCCCAGGATTAAAATTTAAACAAATTATAAACTTTTTCCTTCATACAAATGTTTGTTGCGATTATGAAACTCAAAACAGAAAGCCAAACAATAAACAGAAAACCTCACCGCAAAGTTAAAAAACTCAAATCAAAATTCTACCTTTTACTGGGTTAGCTTAATCGGCACTGAACAACCCGGCCAAGGAGCTACGCATTTAGGCTGGCCTAAATCTATATATTATACTGTCTGCAGTTGTCACCTGGTGTCGCAAGACAATAAAGATGACAAAACAGTAACTACTAGCTCCTCGAGGAATATCGTCATGGACTCATTTACTAAAGAAAAGCGCGTAAAGATCATGCCCTACCTAAAATTCTAGTTCTTTTTGCCTAACGTCTAACAACATTCTTCTATAATATCGACCTTTACTGTTAACTTTTCCAGTCATCATTGGAAACAGAGAATATCAACGTCGATGCAAAGCAACTCGGACGAAAATTAAATCTAGCCTGTTCAATGCTCTAGGTAGTTGGGGAGAAAAGAGGGTGAGCGAGGGCAAAAACAAGTGAGGGTTACTCTCGGTTTTTCTCTCGATCGCCCTAGCTCTTTATTTCGCTCGTCCCAACTACTGAGAGCCTGTAACACGCTACATTCACGTTGAGGTTAAATCATGAAAATTGCTGCATAATATTAGGCACTAATTCTAGAATGATCTTATTTCTTTCGACCTCTAACGCTAACCATTTCACTGCCGTTTAAATTAAGCAACTCTAGTCCGTGGAGCAGAAGGGAGCGGTACAGGCTTCGTTCCGTGCAAGTGAAAGTAAGAAAAAAGATCCAGAAAGAGTTTCACTAGTTGATCCAGTTCTTGCGAACAAATTATTATTGAGAGATTAAGTATGTTACTCGTTCAAACCGAAGTGAAGTGACAATAACAACAACGACGACAACAATAACAACAAAGTTTTATTAGTACATGTCAGCCTACAGTATGACTGAGCATCAAACCTCAGTTGCACGGAGAGCGCAAACTGAAAAAATGCCAGGAAAGAAAATCACAGTCATTATTTTCCTTAGACGAAAACGATTTCGATTAACATTTAAAATGAAATTAAACATATTTCATCACTATCGTACTGATACAATTTGATACATTGCCGCCAAGAACATTATAGTTACAATTGGTCTACAACTGGGGAGAATTACTCTATGATAATATAAATTTGATTTTGACAAAAGTATGAGAGTGATATTTCGTTCCCAAAAAGAATAAGCCTAGGTAATGGTTGACAACTGCCACACTTTGATGTATTTCTTTCATATTTTTACGACTCAAACTCGACTTCTTTTTTCTAAATTACAGTTGCACTATAATGAACATAACTTAAAAAAGTTAAAACCTAAAAGACTTATTATTACTAGAAACATAAAAGTAATGTTCTTGTTTAAAGTACTATAAAATACATGTGCATTGGTGTGAAGCTATAGATGTTATTATGAGTTACACAAGCACAAGGTTATGATAACTGATTTACAAATTGAAAAGCCTGGTAAACGTTTTGAAATTTCATCGTTGTGTCCTAAGAAAAGTACTTTTTACTGTTTGTTCTAAAGACCTCTTTCTATCCAGCAATTTCGCCAAGTTGTGGATTTTGTTTGCTCTTCTAGTAGTAGGGCTACATCTAGTCGGACATCATTATACACTTAATTACTGCCCCCGAAAGAAACAGTTTTGCTTTCCCAAGAATCTTGATCGTTGTTTTTCGATGTGCGAAATCTAGTTATAAAAGTACGCGCAGAGTTATTAATTACAACTATGTGAATAGCAGCAAGGAAAAAGAGTGACCGAGCTTTCAATATCATCTTCCTCTTGCTGATAAATAGAAACTGAAATAGCTCTACATGCAACAAACCTTTGGTATTATTTTCTATCTTCATCCTGATTCGATCTTATGTGTCCTTTTAAAAGTGCAAACATCACTTCATGGGGAAGCAATTCGTAAGATCGGTTCATAAACTCTTCCTTTGCGCCTTTTTTAGCAGCTTCGTAGGTGAAATCAAACGCAGTCTTCATAGGTTTTCGTTTCAGCGCTTCAGCTGTTTCAGTAATCCCCATGTAGAGCCAATCCTGAAAAATTGTTTCCCCAATCTGATGTCCTCCACTAGAAATGGCTGATAACCCAGTAGTCTTGAGAAACTTCATCTTGGTACCTAGGCCTTGGTTCCAGACTTCATCAACAACTGAGGGGATCACACCTTTTGCAAGTTCCTTTTCAACTTGCCAACCCACCTTTTTGGATGCCTCTTTAGAGCCCGACTTCGCCGTTTCTTTGGCAAATTGGATAACACTTTTCTTTGCACTTTGGCTCATTAAGTCTTTAGCGGTGCCCGCATGACCAAGCGTAGCAAGGTCTGCGATGCCCGAGACGATGCTTGCCCAAGCCTGGTTGTTATTACCGATACGGAAATAATATCCCGCCTGAGCAAACTCTATGGCTGCACTTGACCCAGGTAGGAAGGTATTTGAAATTGCCTTTACTGGAATCATAAGCAATTCCATTTTTCTTACGATGGCGTTAAAAGCTGAAAGTAAAAATAAAGATAAAATCAATGCAATGTGGTTTGGAAAGAGCTAGTACATGGACCAGGGAAGAAATGCAAGGTTGAGTCCTCAAGCATTTCATCAAAAGACAACAAAACATCCTCTGGCATATTCGAGAATTTTTAAGGAAGCATTCTATATCAGTAACATAAACTAGTGTAGATAGATACACTCGGATTCTATTGAGGCCTTGAGCTACTGTATTTTTATTCCAAGCTTTCGCCGTTCTACGGCATCATCAGGGAATGAAAGAAAATAATTATTCAATAGTGCGTGACATAAAATGAAGGTGGTACAGGTGACGTCAATAATTTGAATATGTAGTAGGAACAATGAGTATAAACATGGTGATGTAAATATAATATGGATAATCGCTAATGAGTCGGTCTATAAGTGATAAAGTAGTTCAAAATAAACAACTTCAAGATAAAAGTTCTTTGAGTTCGATGCATTCTTACAGGAGAATTAAATTCGGGCATTTACAATAACATTGCCAATCGCTAATGACTACAACTAATGAAGGACAACTCAGTTTAACGTTTAATAAACTAGTGCGTTTGTCATTCGCAAAATGGCGATCTGGCTGGCTACAAATTCAACCCTCCTTTTAACAATAAGACCGGACAAACCCCGGTTTCCTCGCTAGGAGAACCGATCGCATTTGTGGATTTAGCATCAGTTGTCTACTTAACCACATTGACTGACAGTCTGTATCCAAAACATAAATAGGGCACGTGCATTTTCCTCATTGGTCAGGAAACCTGAAACCGCAGTGTCGCGTAACAGGAAATGCCTCGCACTGAATCTTAAATCAGCATAGATAAATAGATTAATATTTCAACATAGATAAATATTTCATGAGACCTATTTGCTTATCGTTTCTTCCAGCATTTCAGCTCTCCGCTGCGCTCACTCGTGAGATATTGTTCTTGCCACTCGAACATAACATTCACATCTTCTCGTCACGGTGTAATATCTTCTATGCATTTATCGTACCCGAATTCGACCGAACATCTGGTCATACAAAGCCAAGGAGCTAATGTTGTAAGATATCAGGATAGTAGACAAGATTTCTGACTCGTTTATTGCAAACCAGGGTACGGTATTGGGCAATATAAATGAAGGTATCTAAGCACCTGGAGATTTTTTCCGCTTCCAAACTTTTCCACGCGTTCTCTTTGTGTATGGTGATCTATGGTGTATTTAGTCCCTAGTTTAAATGTCTACGACAACATGTACAAACGTAAATAGTAGTAGGGCTTCAGCAAACTTAGCCGGATTACTGCCTAGGTAGGCCTAGGTAGGCCTAGGTAAATCATTAATATTCAAACTGTCTAGGTACCTGTATACTAATGAAGTGCCTAGGTAAATCATTACTATTCAAACTACCTAGGTAAAGTGACTTCCTCCATACTAATGTGGATTTCCTGCATACTAATTCGGTATAGGTTTACTAATAAGCGTCACTCTAGTACAATGGAAACAATAAGGTTGCCTAAACTTGCCCGCTAATAGTGAACCCTGATTGGAAAAAATCTCTTATGTGTTAAAATTATAAGCGCGAATTTTAACGAAAGCGCTATCGTTCTTGTAATCGCTTTGCTGCGAAAGTCTATCTCCGAGATTTTCAGTTTATTCGAAACGTTTATCATGAAGATGGTTTTTTTTTCACTAGCGGCCATGCTTTTTAAACTGCTTTGAGCGCTTGTTTAACTGTCCGTGATTCGGAAACGCTGACAACCACAAACTTTTTGAAATTGTAATAAGGTTCTCTAGCTTTCTATGAAAACGTTCTCCGATTTTCGAAATCGGGATCTTTTAACCTCGATTGGTTTAGGTAGAATCTATCATGCTTTTATTCTCAGCTTTGCTGACGAGAGAGAATTAAATTCTTAGCTAAGAGCTCGAGTTTTCCGCTCCGTTAGTCACGCACTGAACTCCACTCCCTAGATTTGCATACTGACAAAACTCGAACGGAGAAACCCATGGGACAGCTCTATCATTGAAATGACAACAATAGAAGCTCGGACCGCTAATTAAGTGTCAATACGCCAGAATAAATATGTTTGAACAACTTGTTTCTTTTCTTACGTTTATTAGCGAATACAAAAAATTAATACACAGAGATTTGAAATGCATACACGAAAATTACAACTGAACAAAACTGAGTAAAGTATCAGGAAATCAATCGTCTTTATCGTATTGAGAGTACTTGTAAGGCGAGGTTCTGTGTAAACGTCGAGATCGTCTAGAGGCTCTCTTCGGTTCATAGTCCAAGTAATTTACAAATTTGACGGACTGGGGGCGTTTACGCTTTCTAACTGGTGACAGCGATTCGACTGTGGGAGGGGGTGTCAAAATTGAAGGAGGGAGGGAGGGAGACGCGATAGAGGAAGAGGTTGCCGTGGTAGATAAGGCTTGTGGGGCTGTCACTTGGGTTGGTGCTTGAACTGGAGTCGCTGGTGTGATTTCTGGTAGTTCTTGAACGGGGTTTGGCGCTGTTGGTGCGTCGCCTGTTAGTACATTTGTAGAAATTTGGTTTGACTCTTGGGGTTGGGCGGGTATTGTTGCTTCAGGACTGCTCCCCTCACACTATATATTGTTGCCTGTCGATTGCAAATATGTATCGATACTGAACGTGATACTCGGAGTACGTTTCATGTTTATGACGTTTATCTCTCAAAGGGATAAGAAACAGTTGCGCATTGGAAGACATATGGCCAAGACATTTTGTAGCATAAACCAGTGTGTTTACCATTCGCAAACTAGCAATCCTGGTTAGCAATTTGGAAGGTTGTTTTCGTAAAATTCAGCTTCAGGTTTCATGCAAATTCTTCTCGTTGTCGTGTTAAAATCCTCAAAGGAAACTCGTTACTCGTGTTTTCTTCCTCCTCCTTTCTAGAAATTACAATTTCATCCGTTCTGTTACTTATCCTTAATCATACCTATTTAGTTCGATCGCTTCAGAAAAGACCGAAAAGTGACGGTTTGTTTGAGCCGCAGTGGCTCGTGTTTTGGCGAGACTGTTTAGATCAGCTGCGCTGATGTGCCGCTTTAGAGAAAGAAACGGTAAGATTAAGTGTTTATCGCACCCGATTCGACGGAAAATCTGGCGATGCAAAGTCAAAGATTTGATACTGGAAGATATCAGGAGAGTAGACAAGATTTCTGACTCATTAACTGCGAGACTGGGTGCCGATCACCTTTTGTTCAGCGCCGGCCTGCTTTCAGAATTGTCCACGCATTTCATGTGAAGCTGTTCATAGTTTTGTGCGTTTTCGAGCGAAAGAACGCTAAGCCCCTCGTTTAAATAGCCTTAGCAACAGGCACAAACCTAAATAAACCGTAGATGAACTTCGCTTTCTCGACCTCAGATCTTACTCAAAATTCAAAACGCAAGCTCGAATAATTTACGGTTAGGATATGCTTCTTCCTTTTTCCACAATCTTCTTTCTGGAATCCCCACCATCCCAACTATTTCAGGTTGCAGGGCTCAAATTCAAATATAAACTCAGGTATTTTCCCTGAATATATACCGATAAAGCAGCAACTCTTTTTTTACCTGTGAGTCAGCTATATCTGTCGAGATCCGTGAGAGTCAGACTAAGCCAGCCACCAGACGTTTCTCTTTTCTAGAAAGCGAGTTTTCACGTATTAAAAAATAATTTGACTATTTGCATGACAAAGCTTATTGTTTCTTCCAGGATTTCAATTCTTCTTCTTCCTTGAAACTGATTGGCTAATCGCGCGCCCTCCAGCTGTGCGGATTTTCCCATCACGTATACGCCAGAGGCTTTCATTAAAATTCAACACAAAAATTGCTTTCAAAGCAATACTTTAGAAAAAAGTAAATACGTTATTTGCCGGCCTTGGTCAGCAACTAAGCTATCAAGACATAATTTATCATATGTAACATACTATAAATGTTTTTTTTCTTCCTGTTTGATGGGATTTAGCCTGCGAACGCAGACGTATTTCCGACTGTCGCTGGTCTCCGCCGAAAATAACATCTGCGAACCCGAGCCAGGAAACGATTTCTGTGACGTAGGAATTTTAAGCCAATAACAGTTTAGCTCAAGTAACTTCAGAGCTAACTGCGCGAGATATTCGCTGCGAGGAGCACTCGAGTTTCATTCTATCATGGCATCTGATTGGTCAACTCCGAGAAAAAAAAGTCATTGCGTAACAGAAATCGTTTCCAGGCTCTGGTTCGCAGACGTTATTTTCGGCTGAGACAAGCGACAGCCGGAAATACCTCTGTAGGCTAGATGGGATTCTATGCATTGACTTATCGAGTGATGGATGTTGTGCCTCTCCAGTCCTATTTTCTATTGGTGGTGTGCATGTCTAATGACAGGTCTTCAGCGGAGCCCAAGCGGTGGGTTTTTCCATTCCTCTGTCCCCATTTTTGGGTTCTCCTGTTGAATGACCTGAAGGTAACATTCATGGGTTCTGGAGATCGGGAACCATCAACTCCCTTGTAGTTTTCCTCTTGTTGGAAGATCCTGTGGGTCACAATATCGTGTAACAGCCTCAATTTCTAGCATCCACATCCTTACCGGTTCGTCGTCGATGGAAAATTGTTTGATGTTAAATACTGTTCAACAGAGATGGTTCGTTGTCAAACACACCAACTAGAATTGTGAATTCACCTCTCTGGATCGGATCTCTCCACACTCTTTCTTTCTTTTAAAAGCACAACAGAAATGACTGATCGCATGGGCAATGTTTTTCAGTCAGGAGTTTGTCCGGTCTGCCTAGAAAGCGGAGGTAGCATCCGATTCATCTTCAACCAGTCTTTTAATATCAAATTCAATGCTGCTGTGTCATGGGTGGGGCCCTGACAAGTGCTTCACTGATTTGTTTTTTAAAAACCAATGTATTTCTGCTCCAGCCAAGTAAAATCTTATATTCTTTCTCAAAATTTTAATGTAACTCTGATTGGAAAAAAATTCCCCAGCCTGTCATCAACATCCCATCAGTTTCTTACCCAACTTCGAATGTCATGCAGATATTATCGGCGAGAATATTTTTCATTCTTTTATATGAAATAATCAGATTCTCGTTCTAAAAAATGAATGAGAGTCTTTGAAAAATGTAATTTAAATCTTTCTGGGCTTCCTTCGGTCGATGGCTCCAGCGGATCCAACCACTGATCAAACAAATTTTACAGTCTCTCTTGACGTTACATATTATGCGTCTGTGGCTCCATTAATATAACAAATTTTCCCCTCCCCAGTGCCAGTAACCAACAGAAAGAAGGTGATGGTTAATCTCTGGACTTGTAACCTAGGACCATTATTAATGCAATGAATCAGGTAGTCTGATTGACAATGATCTCCATGAGGCCCCCTCCTTAATTTAGGCGGGCGTGGTTGCTGGTATACCATGTTTCTCGACTTCTTTTCTATCGGGGTCACCCAGCCATGTAAGAAATGGCTTTCCAATTTCGCTTAGTGTAGCGAAAATACGGGTCTTTCCTATCACTAAGACATCCTTTCATTTTCTGTTTGTGGCCTGGTGAGTCGTTTCTATGGCCTATCATTATTCCAAAAAGGGGAAAAAGAAATGTCTATCCCTGTTTTAACATGGAGGGGTGGGTATATCTCTGTCTTAAGCCCATTTGATATGAATTCTTATATTCTGACCATTTGTTTTCCCCCAGAGGTTTGACCTTCGAGACGAGAGACTGGACACACGCAAGTCAACAAAAAAACGTCTTAATACAATCTGAGATAATAAAGTCAATGCCATCATCACATGGAAAAATCGTCCTGGCTCATTGTTATTGACGAACGGGAAGATCTGCCCCAGGTCCACGCTCATAGAGTTCATGAAAACGAGAAAGGAATCTTCCTTTTTCCAGGAGCCGATTTAACATTTACCGAGACAAATTACTCGGTAGTCCACCATTTCGGACACGACTTCCATCCCTTCCTCGCGAAGAATGTGGTCTTACCACCAAACGAATCAATCTGATTTGACTGTATCCTCGGCGTTATTCTACCTCCCCTCCGACCGAGCTGGCTGAGCG
>JAHPZR010001051.1:32500-51934 GCA_019787425.1 Platygyra sinensis | reverse complement strand
GGACGTGACCACAGGGTCTTTTAGACCACAGGGTCTTTGTTTTAGACCAGTGGGTTTTCGTTTTAGACCTCAGGGTCTTCGTTTTAGACCAGTGTGTCTTTGTTTTAGACCAGTGGGTCTTAGGTCTTAGGTCTTCGTTTTTGGGTCTTCGTTTTGGACACATCCATGCAAAATTGCAAGCGCTGTTTCACTTTACGAGTAGCATTTTACATCGTTTACGCTGGTCTTTAACCGCCATCTTCAAAACAAACGAGGCTCTTCCTTTCTTGGTACTTATCGAATAGATTTATGGGTAAAACACTCGAGCATAATCGAACAAATAACGAGCAAAGCGAAGTAAATACGAAAATTCCCAATTTTTGAAATGGCCGCCATTATAAGACGTCATATGGTTATCAAAAATGATAACGATCCCGGACTGATAAAGACACCAACATTCTAGGAGCTCTCGGAAATAGCATTAAAAAATTGCCATTTACCTTTCTGCCTCACGGAACCTTTGCGCATGCTGTAGTGTATTGGGACCCAGTTCCCCTCCTGTATAGTGTACTTTATTAAAACCCAGACCCTCTCGGTTATGTAGTCGAACACGAGTTATCATGGCAGAATAAAGCTATCGTTGTTGTTTGATGCAATCCGGTTTAATCCTTCTTATCACCGACTAGTTCGGGACACAACAAATGCGTTTTTCTCAGTCATTTCAATGGAAGCCATGGCGTTAAAATACTTCCTTAACCTTTGTAGTAAGACTTCACTCAGCAAATATGAAGGAACTGAAAAAATATTGCTTTTAACAGGAGAAAATAAAATGGATATCAATAAACTACCGTGCAGGTTTCTTCATTATATATATACACTAATGTCAAAAAGTGTAAAAAAACCATGAAATACGGGAAATGACCTTGTCAATGTCCTTA
Organism: Platygyra sinensis; assembly: GCA_019787425.1. Lineage (NCBI taxonomy): Eukaryota > Metazoa > Cnidaria > Anthozoa > Scleractinia > Merulinidae > Platygyra > Platygyra sinensis. The sequence continues at coordinate 51,017 of JAHPZR010001051.1, read as the reverse complement.
CCAATGAGGATGTGGAAAATACGCCAGTAGTTTGATATGAATTTTAATAACAGATATGTCGGCGATTGAAGCGGCTGATGAGATTCACTGAAATTCTTTGTGATAAGCATCACAAGGTGTCCTTATTAGTAAAAACTCACCAAAACACACACATTTCTGTCAAATATGAAGTAATATGAAAATGTCAAGTAACCCTGCCAAATATGAAGTACTAATTGCTGCGGAGCGAACGGAGCGAGCGAGCAGCAACATAATCAGGATTTAAAAAAGAATATTTAAAGGCGAGTACGAGTAGACCATTTTACAGTTGTGTGCTCAGTTACCTGGCCATGAATGCAAGCGAGGCTGGAGGTGACTTTGCTTTGATACAGACCTCTCTGCTTTTCTTATGTAAATGCCAACTAGTTAGCATAAGAACACTGACTTGATTTGCACAATAAAAGCAGTCAGGTCTGTTTCAAAACAAGGTCAACTCCAGCCTCGCTGCCATTTAGAAGCCAGGTCACTAAGCCAACAACTGAAAAATGGTCTATTCTCGACTTCATCACTTTTTACCAGAATGCCTTACATTTAACCAGAGTGCACTGCGCCACTTTTTACCAGAGGGCACTGCGTCACGAACTTTTTTTTTGTTTGTCTTTGTCTTTATTGGTTTTCAACACTGTTACATTAATTAATTAATTTAAATTTAAGCAAATAAAAAATTTAAATATCTACAAACCCGCTTATAGCATAGCTAATCTAGGCGGGTTGTACTAATTACAGTCATATTTACCGAGCAGAAAGTGATTTAAAAACAGCTACTAAACGAACAACACAATGATGTCATACCGTCTTTTCGCGTGGATTCCAGTGAGAATTTTTGCTCTAAGTTACCTGTAGAACGATGTGAAGGAGATCGTGATTGACTTTCATTCTGTTTTTAATGCAGTACGTACGTAAAGGTTGTAAATCTGGACGATTAGTTGTGACATTTTATTTTAAACTTAGTATGTCATTTCTTAGCAGTCTCGCCTCCGTGGGTTCTGTCCTGGTGTACCGGTTCACAAGGGAATAACCATTGTTCTTTCTTTGTTCAGGAGTCATTGGTTAGCTGTTGTGTATTGTTTGGTCCTTAGCAGCGGCTTTTGTGAACCGGTACACGAGGATTAGAACCCCTCCGTGGTCGAATTCTTAAAATATAAATCAGATGAAGAGAAATCGTCGTAACTAAAACTTGTAGAATAATTAAAACAAACGGAAACTGTGGAACACACTTATTTCATATATGCTAGGATCTATTCTTTTTCAACCAAACATGAATTTAAGTTTTAGCATTTTCACACATCCGGCGATGGACGCGTCTTGGACAGCGTCAACACTCTAGAGACATTTAATGCTTACCAGTACAGAATTTATAAGTGAGATTTCTGCTCCTACAATTTCCACATCTTTCGATTTTCATCTTTTCGGTTTTCTGGTTAAGGGGAGGTAGATGTGTATTGTACGTGTATGTGTATGTGCTTTATTTTCTCGATCCCTTGTCACACCTCGCCATCGATGCGTCATGATGCATGAAGTTGATGCATACAAGGACAGATCTTAAGTTACACACCACAGTTTGACACTACTTTAAGAACTAAAGGTTATAATGTAAGACTTGGAACGCGCAGATAGATTAATGACAACGTAATATATGTCACTATCAACAGAATGTGCCGCAGCATTACTATCTTTTAGATACCCTAGTTAAACAATATTTACGTTCAATCCTGGACATAAGTGTTTGAGTGTTGTATTTTCCAATTAAAACACTCTTGTCCAAATCCGTATTTCATACTGGAGTATATCTTAAGTCTACTTCTAGTCACTTCACACAGCCCTAGAGAGTTGAAAGTCAGCCTGATACCCCTCGGTAGTGTGAAATATAAACATGAAAGAAAAAGAAAAAACTACTTAGTTAAAACAACTTGAAACTGCGAACACTGAGGAACATTTTATCTTACAATAATCACAGACCAATGGAGGGTTATGTCTAATTGGGCCAGTAAGATAAATACTGAAAGACTGATGCAAATTGTTTTCATTCGTACTATTAAGACGACCTTAACGGGCAAAAATTCAAACAAACGACAACTGAAATGTCTAGTTACTGCTGACACTGCTATACAAAACTAAGTGAACGTCGACGGTAAATTATTCAGTCCAACCTGCTCACATGGCACCTGCTTTCCTTTAAGTAAGTTAGGTTGCCACCCACGATAGAATTAAAGCTCCTGTCTTTTAGCGATTTCCTTCAAGGATTTCAAGTCTATTTCAGCGATGTCTTACAATTTGAAAGCTCTTAGCTCTGGTTAAATGGAATGACTGGTGGAGGCCGGTTGTTACCTTATAACGACTGAAATTGCAATGATGTGCACTGATTTGCTTTGGTTGAGATCAACTTGTCATGCTCTGTCCTAAATCTCTTTAGTAAGACCGTGGTCAGCTAAGCAGTAGCCACACATGAACATGTTATTATAGACCCTTAGATTTGCACTTGTTAGTTCCTCTGTGGCAATGTATGATCAGCACAGGCAAGATAAGCCAGAGAAGCAAGATTAGCTAATATACATTGTCTATTGAACTTGGGGCGGGATGCATGAACACGGAAACCTGGGTGCTTTAAACAAGGTTTGCGCCAGGCTAAAAAAATCATTATGCTATCAAAACCACCGTTGCTTAAAATCTGTACTTGAAACATCCTTTATTGTTCCTATACTATTCAGCGTTTGTGATAAATTTCTTTGAAACTCTTAATACAACAAATGACCTATGTCTTTGGTAAGGACAACACTGAGCTAGGGAGTGTCATGTAGAAAAATCAACTTAAATCAAAAGAACGCGTTCATAGTTCTCTCAGAGGCCAAGGATCAGTTTTCTTCATAAAGATTCTACATTTTTGGGTGAAGATGTAAATCAGGTGAACAATTTTGACCCATGTCTGGATTTCCAGCAGCGTATTACACAATCAAATACACGTAATACACCTGCAAGATGACTAACCTTTGTACATCCGCCCCCTCCCCTCAATAAAGGGAAGGGGGCGGATGTGAACAGCCCCCATGAAGATAAGAAAAAAAGAGCATCAAAACAAAACTTGAAGTTGCCAATTCAACACCGAGATCTACATTTAACAATTCACTCGAATCTATGGAATATTCAACTTACTTTTAGATTTCATGTTCTAGACACCATTTGTAATATTATTATTGCATTCAACCAGGAGCGAACTTGGCAAAGGCTGAAGTCGCGTGAAAGCAAAACAACGTGAAAGTTTTTGTACAAGGTTGTGTTGAAAGCTAGAAATCTCTGTTGGTCTTAAGTACGTTTTGTGGCATCTGTATATTGTATATTATGAGGAAAATAGACAGAAGTGCACACAGTAAACGGAGAATCTAACTTGCTTAAGGTTTTAAATCTTCTTAGAGCTTTTATGCTATGGTAAATCTAATGGTCTATGGCAGTTTCATGTAAATGACTAGCTTTTTGGAGTCTCCTCCGCCAGAAGAAATAAAATTACTAGCTCTCTAAAAGGATAACCTGTCCCACCTGGCTCTTCAATGAAAACAAGTCTTGGTTTCACATGAAGTTCGTCATCCTACAAAGTTTCAATTTTTGTCCTAGCTTTGAAATGGTGACCTCAGGTTTGTCTGGAATTATTGTGTAAAAATCATGTCTGAAATTTACTCGAGTTAAAATTACCTTAAACATTATCATAACGTTAGAAACATCCCGGGGAGAAACACTATGAATAAATAGCATGGTTCAAGATGTAACAATAGAAACGAAACTTTAACCCAAAACCAGTCACCACGCCTTTTTCCCTAGAAAAGTATTATTTTCCTTAAGGCTTAAATTCTGTAAATATTGTGCAAAGACAGTTTCCAGTGTGTGAAGAATGAATCTTCACTTACAACCTCTAGAAAATCGTTCCAAAGCATTTTTTTTATTCTCGATGTCTCTGGCGAGGCCAACTGCTGCACAGCGTTAACAAAGTGAACTTTTTTTATAAAGTAGGCAACATTCACCTGATTTTTTTAACCCCTAATAATCCGAAAGAATAGATCTTCTTTAACTTTTCAGAAGTCGTCTCTTAATATGGCAGCCCTTAAGTTCCTAAATATTATGTTTCTCCAAGTTTAAAAAAGCCATCTGCACAATGTATATGATAATAATAATAATAAAAATCTTTTCTTCGATTTATTTAAGGAGATCTTTTATTTCTTCCAAAAAAATGTCATAATCCGCACCAAAGTGTTTGTAAATCTTAGACAAAAGCTTCAAACTATTCTTTTAGAGATGGTTGGCTCGTGTAGCTGTCTTGAAATGTTTCGTGGGCGTGTGTTGGGGAAGAGCACATGCTTAGTAAAGTGGGTGTATAATGAAATATGCAATGAAAAACCTTTGTTCCTTCACAGAAAAAATGTTTTTTTGAAAGACAAACTGCGAAAGAGAAATCGAGCGAAAATTAGTTGGAAGTGTTCGTTTTTAACTGAATAGAGAAATTTGGGGATAAAACACGTAATTAAGTAGGAATGAAACACAATTAACCTTGGTAATCAAGTAGTAGTGTTGATAGCTTGTGAAGCAATCTGTACTAATCTGTGAAAGTCATAACTGAACAATGCGGAACTTTGAGTTTAAATATTTGCAAACGATTCAGTTTTGTCCTCTTTTCCGTGCAAAAGTGCACGAATCCTCTTCAAAAAGTGAAAGAATCGTTCTAAAGATGATTAATATTTAAATAAACACTTTCTCGTTTCTTAACTTCACCTGAGCCAAGGGAAGTCAATTAATTCTCTTTGAATAAAGGACAAAAATCGCAAATCAGAGGCTTCCAAACAGAAACGTTTTTTTTACATTTAATCGTCTGTAAGACAGTATCCCTGTTACGAAGTGCTAAAACAATTTCTGTTAGCTTCATAACAGAAAACATTTTTCGGCTTCTTTAACTATAAATTACTAAACATTCATTCTTTCTTCGCTTCTTAAGAGCTGTTTGGCGTGTAAGCTCATAAATTTTGAAATCCATTTCTTTCATCAAAAATGGCACCTGATTGGCTAATAACTTCAGTTACAGTTGTTCAATAAGAAAAAGGCTCTGAAGAGACTTTTGACCAATCACCACGCCCACCGCTATAATGGGACAGCAAGACCGCAGTAACTTCACTTTGTTTCAAGTGTTTGCCAAGAAGCACAAATTATAGACACTCTCAGGAGGAGTAAGGTAAGATTATCAATACTTTTATCAAGCCAGAAGAACTTATATATCCATCTCTCCGATTGACAACTTTCCAGATGTGTTAAAAGATGAATTTTGTGATAACTATTTTTTCTTTGTCATCCAGGATAATGGTGCGTTTGTGGCATTGTGTGGTCCTCATTTTGCTGCTCGCTGAAGCCACTCAGGCAACTAGGACAGGTTATTTATTTGAAAATCTACAACAAATATTTTCATTAGTTTATCTTCGTTTGATTCGTTTTATTTTTAAAAGTTTCTTGATTTCTTTTTCACTCACAGTTTATACATTTGAAGATGCCTCTCACCTGAGTAACTTTACCGCGTCATCGCCATCAACTTTAGAGCGTACAACTACTCGTTATAAAGACGCAACACATTCAATAAAGTGGAACTGGACGAGTGGTGCCACAATCACACATTCATTCACAAGCAATGTCAGTACATTTTTTACATAAAATGTCCATTGTTCAGTATTTTAGAATTCCACCAAACGTGTTTCATCACGTTGTAAAAAAGGTTCGTTATGTTACCAATTTACCTCGGTTTAAGCTTCTGTTAATACCTAATGCAAGTAGGAGAACAAGAGCTAGCTTTGACAAGTGTTCGTCTGCCAGAAGCACCAGTAGAGCTTGAGCTCTTCATACATAATCACTTCATAACTCAAGCACTGGTGACTAAACAGAATGTTGGCGCGGTAACATAGCACTAAAACTAACGTTTTTGATAAAAACCACGCCCTCAATTAACTGCACTAGACGATATTCTAACCAATTATATCACAGGGAACTTTTCACTAGATACATTTATAAGCGATATATTAAGACGTGTCTAGCTATTACTTCAGCTGCTATTTCATTGTTAATGGTTTTATTTATGATGCTCCTATCAGGTAATTACAGGGGACGAGCTTCAAGACGGAGGAATCAAACTGTGGCTTTACAATACTCATAAACGCGTCGGACAAGATGAAAAATTGATCGTCTCTTTTCTTGATACAATGACCTCGCCTGGAAGTCCAACGACCGTCTCGCAGTTCAATATCAGTTTGAATTTCAAGGTGATGTTTTAAAAAAATCTTTTCCTTAGTAAATATAATGTGATCTTAAGTATTGGACTCAGACCAATGGTTGTATTATATGTGTTAGCGATTGTCAATCATCGAATGTGGGTCACATGGGCGTGCCCTTATAGCCAGCAGAACCGCTAAATTTGTAAGATTTGCAAGGTTCTAAATTCCTGACAAACAAACAGATAAAAGAAAACAAACAAACCAACAAACAACCAACTAATTTAGTCGCTTTAAAGTAATGAAGAGAATATTAAAATGTTGTTTCTCTCTATTTATCCTTCAGGGTTGGCGTGGAATATGGGTTTCTTACCAAGAATCCAAATTAGTTTCCGGCCGGGATATCGACACTTTCATAATAACCGCTCCGACAACTACCCAAACCACGCATCCCTTGTTTATCGACCTTTTGCGATTGGTCAGCAGCTTAACCAAACAAACACGTGACGAGATAGTTCCAACAATTGGCCAGGGAATTTACACTCCGAATAACTTCTGGCAGCAAACGTATCGCTGGAGTCTGGTACGTTCGTTAAACAGTCGTTAGCCACTGTTATTTCCTCGTTTAAGAGTACATTTCTAAAGTGACCCCCTGTTCCATAGAACATATTGACCAGAAAATAACCCAGAAGTAACATTTAAGACTAGTATCACGAGTTGCTTGTTAATTATCTTGTGATCTTTGGGGCTTTCATCGAGAAGCTTTCAGGTTTTTAAGAAGAACGGGAGAGACATTCGCAAAACTTCCAAAGTATTCAGATAATATTTGGAAATCTCAGGCTTAGAGTGACCCTTGGACGCTTTTAGCGATCAACCTCCTATCAGTATTAGGAAAAAGAGTAACGTTTTTAGTTTATTAACAAGGATGGTAGTAATTCAACCAGTGTGATCGTTTGAGTGGGGGCAGATCTTTAAAGACCTGTTGTTAGTGACTCACGTTTGGAAAACCCGAGTGGAAGTCATCTTCAGAGTCAGGTGAAAACTATTAGTAACTGTGTATTAATAAATGTTAAAAGAACTGCATTGTTAAGTTTTGACTTTTTACTTAGTTTTATGGGATCTATGTTTTAATTCGATTGTCCAGTTGAGCATGCTTTCCCTTTTTTAATAATCGCAACTATTTTACCACAACAGGCCACTCCGACAAATATCACCGAACCTACTCCTAGTCAGGACAAGTTGGATGACTTGGCGCTGATTGAAAAGCGTTTGGAGAATTGGTTTGTTAAACAGTCACAGAGTTCAGTTAACTTCACAGGGAATGCGAAGAAAAGATTTGACTCCCTGCCGGTAGATCGCTCACATGAGGAGTTCAGTCAACTACAGATTGTGAAAAGCGCAGAGGGTGTTATCACAGGTATGCTGCATTATGCAACAACAAACCGAGAGGCTCTTTGAATTGAGAGAATCAAGAAAGTACTATATGATCCCCCAAAATGTTTTTAAAGATATTGAGCAATGCACCATTAGCTTTTACGTCACTAGTTAATTTGTTTTTAATTTGCAGTAATCCAGTTCGTTTGATGATGCAACACGAGCGTTACTCAATGGCATTTTCACGGTTTCGATATCCTGGGTTTTGACAAAGATACTCTGATGGGCTTTATTGTTCACAACTAAATTTTTTCCATTTCTGTTAGTTTAAGTTGACCTCGTGTTGTCGAGTGTTTTTAACACGAGCCGCTGGCTCGGAGTGTTAAAGGAGCAGTGTCACGAGGATTTTGCTGTTTTAGCTAAAATGCTTCTGGAAAGCCACGACGAAGATATCAAATGAATTTTATGAGAGAGAGCTAACCATAATAAATTTCTTGAGGATTTTTGGAACACGTAGCATCAATGTGACTGTCACTGTCACTGCTACTGTTAATGTTACTGTTGTTACTACTGTTACTGTTACTGTTACTGTTACTGTTACTGTTACTGTTACTGTTACTGTTACTGTTACTGTTACTGTTACTGTTACTGTTACTACTACTATTACCATTACTATCACCTTTCCGCGGAAAGACACTACAATTCCATAATGCCCGTTGGAAGAAAATACCCGTATGGATGATACTCGTTCGTTAAAATGTTTCTGTAAAGGAAATTCAGTGGCGGGGATAAAACATAATAGAGTGTTTATGTCTCGAAACTATTGGTCTGATAGTTGCCCTTTGGTTATTTGATATTCTTAAACTAGCGTATTTTTTGCACTATATAAAACACCAAATTTTCAACAGGAGTGGTTCTCTCTTATCGTCTTTGTCTTTTGTAGACCTTAAGCACTTTTATTAAAGAACCCAAACGAAACTGAGTCCGGTTACACACTCTCATAGAACCTTCTTTTCAAACCATCAGGTACCCCTCTGTACGCTAAACAATCTGAGTTTAACCACAGAGAGTTTGGTTTCGTCATACCAAAGGTCCTTCTTCCAATGGCGCTAGATTACCACATACGATCACGTGAAATTGATGTTAACGACACAGCCGCCGAAGAACTGCCTAATCTGAATGGAGAAGCTGAAAGTAAGAATCAAGCAATCGGGGTACGTTTTACGTTTTGTGTAGCTCCGAGTAGTCTGTCTCTTTTTATTCGTGCTTCACTTGTCGCAATAAAAGTCATATCACTTTTGTCGTCCGCTTGCGGATAAACAATTTTCCCAAACACTTTGTCGCCATTATTGCGTAATATCAACACTCATTTTTCAACGTGATTTAACGTTTATAACATAGTTTATAAAGCGGAATGGTTAGGAAGCCCGGCAAACATCAAAGGAGCAAACAAAGATGCCAAGATTTAGGTTGGAAGGTCCACGACCGTGCAAAATCTTTTTTTTGCGCTCATACACTATGCATGAATTACGTAACTAACATGTTTCTGTTGGTCAGTTCTTCAGTACGGGTTAAACAACTATTGTGTTTTGTGCAGGGTCAAGGCCAAAAAAGCGAACAAAAACCTACAACAAAGAACTTTGTCGGGTTTCATAACAATTCCCCTCTATTAACTATGTTTAGAACTATAAATACTTCTGAACAAAAGAGTTAAATATTTTAACCCAATAAAGCTGTAGTTAAAGAACTCTCGTGTGTTGAAAATATCTCAATATGTTTGGAAATAATTCACAATTAGTCTACGAGCGCGCTTTGGATATGAGATGGTGAACAAGCAACGAGGCTTATAGCGCCAAGTTGGCTATAATCATCTCATTTGCAACAAGCGCGAGTGGAATAATTGTTCTATTAAAAACGCCCCCAAAATGTAGAAACTAAGCTAAAAATAAAGGAAAAAACGGCCCCAAAATTTCCTCGTACGTTTACCATATTCGTTGAGCATGGCATAACGGCTCATGATGGCTAAGCCAATTAATAATATTGAATTGCATTGTCCAATGACTAGTCTTGAATAATCAATAACAGCCCAATGGATAACTCATAGATAATCACTGAACATTATTTTGTTCCTGAAGAGATTAGGATAGTTTCTAATTTTTCATTTGTAATTGATCCTGACAGAGAATAGCGGGTGCCGACCAAACCATGCAACAGACATTCACAAACGCTCTAGGTTCATCTCCGTACTCTGAAGAAGAGGTCAAGGAGGCCATCGTCACACTCAACAACAAGCGCAAGGAACGCTTGTTTCTTGTTTTAGATTACATTGAGGATCAAGGTGAATATTCTGTCAAGAGATTTTGAAATCTGTTTAGCTTTCAGAGCTAATTACTTATCGCCTCTTCTCTTTCTTTTTGTTGTGACAAGTTGTTCAAAAATTAAGTCTTATTTTGCGTGTGTCTTCGAAAAAATTGCTCCAGTTGCCGCATATGAGACTTCCAACATACTTCTTAACTAAGCCTTGCATACGGCAGATTGCACCCGGCAGTTGCAGTACGCGAAGGCGTATTCCAACACTTGACACGACAATACGGGGCTTTATTAACGAAGAAAAAAATATTTAATTTGCTGAAAATACCGAAGCAGTTTACTACCTGGTGACACCTGGCTGTCACATTTTGGCGCCAAATTTAAGCTTAGGGACAAAAGTTTTACATCGTTAATATTTTTTATAATCTGTCATAATTTCTCAAGAATTTTCAATCCCTTTTCGTGAATATCAATGCAGCTTTCACTACTAGAAAATTCAACCGTTTAAAACGTCAGGAGCACAGTTTCTCTCGAGTGATGAACACTTTTAACACTGACTAGTTTATCAAAATGTTAGAAGCAATAGCCGTATGGAAGAACAATTTTGGTTTCCCTCTGTGATGGTTCCATATAGTTTCTTTGGACGCCTGACTGGAGTCGCTTATTTAAATTGTTGCGCGTGTGATGCCTTATCCATTGTATTTCTCAATCTAAGGCTTTACTGACGGCAGCGGGCTTGGGACATTAGATCATGAAATGAACAACGCAGGCGCGGGGTATATGTGTTCAACATTTCTCCTAAGGAAAGAATTACAAGCCGCGGGAAAGATATCTTCTTATGTTGCCGCCATGAAATGGTACAACGACTTCGGCGAGGTTTACCAAGATCCGTTTGAATACGTTGGTACAACTGCTGATCGAATGAGAACTATTTCATTGTGGAGGTAACTTGCTGTTTTTCAATACAAATTTTGTACAAAGATTTTGCTGCTTTAATAAAAGTAAGGAAATTCCAGTTTTTGCTACCCTCGGTATAATCAAGCTGCAGATAGACGGCGTGTTTGGTACTTGAGGGAAGTTGATGTACATGTATATGCATAAGAGGCGTCCTAAGGCTATTCTTTTCTCTTTCGGTTGAATTTGTCTCCTTGCATTTTCTAGAAGTTTTAAATTTCCCTAATCATGGTGTAGTTACGTTTTGAGTACGTTAATAGGTGCATGCGGTAGCCTCCTGGCTAATGAGCTCGTCTCCGGAGAGAGCTGTCCAGGTGCGAGACCTGGCTTGAGATACTGTCTTTTGTTCTTGGGCAAGACACTTTACTCGCAGAGTGCCTCTCTCCACCCAGGTGTATAAATAGGTACCGGCAAAGGTAATGCTGGAGGGTTGCCCTACGGTAGACTCTCATCCCATAGATCTAAGGTAGAGTAGAAATAGTCGCTTCACACTTAGTCTACCAAAACGGGGATAAGTTGCGGCCTGATAGGCCACTTGGCTCGTATGCAGACTACCCAAAGTTTTGTACTTATCGCAGATTATTTACTGTCCTGATGATGCCCACCTCTACAACAGAAGAAAAACAGGAGAAAATTCGTGATATGGAAGCACTTGGCCGATGGTACGCCAATGCCTTATCTCCAAATGAAGGTTTAGCAGGAACACTTAAGCCGGACTACGTTGGTTACCATCACAACAGTTACTACGCTTCTGCTTACACACCGCATGCTTTACACAAAGCAGCACTCATTCAGTACCTGCTTAGCGGGACAGAATTTGCATTCGGTGAGAATCGGCATTACATCTACTAAGAATCATATCTACTAAGGGAACAAAATCACTCCCTGTCCCTGCCTCACCTTAGATTACATTATACATTTTAATCCCGATTTCTCAAAGCCCCATTTTCTCGAACCTCCCGATGATTGGAACCAAAGTTGTTTCCCTCTCCTCAATCAAACACTGTAATGTTCCGATTTCTCTGATTTTTCAAACCAATATTCGGTTCCCTTTGAGGTTCGAAATATTTGGATTCCACTGTAGATTAGACCAGTACCAAATAACCTTGCGGTGTTGTTACTGATGACTTTCGTGTTTCCCTCTTTTCGAACATTACAAGAAAGTTTTTGATCCCGTTATTTGATGTTGAAAAGAAAATTTCATTATGTTTACATGTTTAAGGTGCTGAGACGGAGGGACACATTAAGAAAGGACTTGAAGTAATGAGGATTGTCTCTGTTAAATACTCTTCACCAAACAGCGTCTCAGGTCGCTTTCCAGGGTTCAGTCGTGGAATTATAGCAAAGAACTTCCCTGCTTATGCTTATGCTGCTGCCACTGCTCCAGTTTTAAACGATGATGGTTCTTTTGGTGAAATTTCCACTTTCAACAATGAAACCCTCCAGATGTTTCTGCGGCTGTATGACACAACGGAAAGTATGGTTAACGATTACCTTGAAGATGGAACAATTTTCACTGATATTTATTATCTGAATTCTATTGGCTCAGTCAATATCATGGAGGAAATTAACACAAAGGCCAATGCAATGAGTATCCAAGCAGAGAGCTCTCCCCAAGGATGCTGGACCAAAAATTATGCAGCACTTATCATCCAAAGACGAGAAGACTGGGCGGTGAGTGTGAAAGGATTCAACAAATATGTTTGGGACTTTGAAGCTTCAGGAAATCAGAATGTCTTCGGGCTTTATCAAAGTCATGGCGCGTTACTTGTAGCAAACAGCGAGGAGGCTCTTTTAACGCACGATATCGATAATGGCTGGGACTGGACACGACATCCGGGCACTACCACTATTAAAATGGATCTCGATCAGCTGATAAGCGATAACCGCAGGTACAAGGCACAAAACACTGTAATACATTGCTATCACTGTTTACAATGACACCATGTTGTCACACTAAAAACAATTCCCCAAAACGTACATGTTGTGCGTATATCAAATATAAATTTGTAGACTCCTGGCCATATCTTGGTTCTCATGGAAGAATCATTTATGTCAATTATGTCTGTGAAAAACGTCTAACCACACACTCATGGAAAGTTAATCATGGGCTTAATTCCATACCCATTGCTTAGTTACAATTAAAAGCTGTTCCCTTAATATTTAACCTCGATCGGGTATTGCTTTTACGGTAGGCACCACTATAACTGTAAAAAAAATTGCATTGAAGATGAATTACAACTACGTAAGTGATATTACAATCATTTTCACAGATATTATCAGCCAGATCAATTGGCTGGAGGATTGACATTGGTCGGTGGTGGGGACTATGAGTCTGGGATTTTTGGAATGGAGTTTTCCCAGCCTCCGTATCGCTTTCCATCTGGATCCTTTCAATTGGACATCAACTTCAGCTTTAAAAAGAGCGTCTTCTTTGCTGATTACGTCATCATTTGCTTAGGCACTGGTATCACCTCTTCTAACAGCTCGCCTAACATCACACAGGTAACATATGACCTAACATCCTTTTAATTTGTAAAGGTTCGCAGTTCATCCTGTGGACGTACATGAAAACATACACCTAAACTACCTTACTGAAGGGTAGAGAGGGAGAGGAGGTTGATGCTGTCCACTCGGGATTTCATTGTTATTACTTTTTGATAAGTACCCTACAGGTTGCTTTATATAATAAAATATTTAGTTTTTGGCTGTGCTATTATATGGCATCGTCAAATCTACCGTATTGGATTTGATCATTTTCATGTAATAGAGAAGTCGATCTTGCTAAGGAAAAGTAACATAGGCTGTTGTTGTAGGCTTCGGCTTCTATACAGTCGGGCCTGTTTGATACAGACCGCAGAGGTTAGAGCCAAGTGTCCGCACTATGGAGGTGTCTGTAAGGAGGAGATCAGCTTTGCAAATTAAACTCTCTTTTGACCCAGGCAACTAGGTTACATCCATAGTAAGTCACTTGAAAAGTTATACAGCACTGCTAAAGACAGTTATCCATTTTGCTTTCTTTCAGACTTCATTGTTCCAGAACAAGCTGCTAGATTCCAGTAATCCTTCATCTATTCTCATAAATACCACCACCCACTCACTCAGTACTGATTTAACTAGAGAGCCTTCTTTTTTTGGAGACGGGGACAATGCGGCTACGCTTAGAGATGTTAACGGTAACCTCTTAAACTTGCAAACAGTATACTACGTAGCACAGTGACGGTGGTATAAAGTAATGCTTTTCATGTGACCAAAATGGCTGCAGAACTAGGAATATATATTCCCAATTGCAATAACATTGTCACAGAAAAAAGCAAAAAGCCAAATAGGAATTTATTAGGGAAATTTAAAATTTCCATTGTTCTCAGATACTGTATATATATGAAAAATACATTTTTTATTCATGTCATTCATTTACATTATATTTTTTCATTCATGTACAGTATCTGAGAACAATGGAAATTTAAATTTCCGTAATTAATTCCTATTTGGCTTTTTGCTTTTTGCTTTTTTCTATGACAACGTTATTGCAATTAGGTGTATATTTTGGATGGTTGTAGATACTTAGTAAGAATTTTAAGGCTCTAAAACTATGCAGACTAAACGCGTTCGCTAAATATTCAGTTTTTCTTGTTTTGTGTTATTTTTTCCTGCAAAAGGGAATGGTTACTATATTCCTAAACCTAACAGCCAAGGACTTAACCTGAAGATCAGTCTGCAAACGTCCAGAGACCAAAGAGGAAGAACAAGAGAAACATCAGCTCGATATGCCACAGCATGGCTCGACCATGGCGTCAACCCATCGGACGTGACTTATGAATACGCTATAGTTGTGAACAAAACTGCAAACTTTGCCCAGGTAAATGAAACTACGGCATTAATTGTTCTTATTTGTTGTACTATGACCGTGATACAGACCACTTAAGAAGTCATTTTAATCAGGAGGAAATGACATGTTTGAAAACGATTTTCATTCAGTTGTTATGGCGCATTAAAATCTCTTCATTGAGAGATAATGATCTCGCCATTGCGTTCTCTTTCAAATCGCACCAAGTAAGTACAGAGGAAACTGAGTAAAATATGTCCAAAACTTCAACAATCAACAAAAAGTTTCAGTGATTAGCAATAATACGAGTGCGTTCTATGGTTTACCATTCTAAGCTGGATGCTTCACTACTCATGCCAACGAAAAACGGATTCTGAAATGAGTCTCTTATTGATTTGAAAGGCATTGGCTACAAGGCAAGCAAGTGACGACAAGGTATATGAAGTGCTGCACAACGACACCAGAGCCCACGTGGTAAAGATCAATGACTGTCCCAGACCTGGTGAAACTCAGTACGGATATGTTTTCTTCGACAAATCTGTCCGTACCCCTGGTCCTGTTAGGCGCGTTGACAAGGTGAACATCTATACAATGCGTCATAAAATAACTCTTACAGTAGAGGAATTTTATCTGTGATGCAATCAAATCAATAATGAGAGGAATGAGCCCTTACAAGTTAAGGCTTGAGGCACCGCGGCCGACACACCAAAGCATAATACTATTGAAGTAAGGCCCACATTAGCAGTTAAAAAGTCTGGTAATACGATTTAAACAACAAGCAAACAACAATGTATCACAGATTTCCCTGATAATTCCTGGTTTACTCATTGTTAGGGTTGCAGCGGAAAATCAAATATGGGACAAAAGTTCTTTAATAAGCTTAACGGGTGCAAACTCGGTTCACTACTAATTCTTCCAAATTCTTCCAATCCTCAAATGAGCCAAGTATAGCAGTGTTCAATTCTACTTTGTTGCTGTTAAGGTAATTCCTTAGTATTGCATTGCGCATCCCTACTGCGCACGATTTTCGCGTCATCAGCGCGCGCACAGGAGCGCGTGCACGTGCAAAACGAAAGAGATATCCCTCAAACTAAGCTCGATAACGGAATAAATTCTCCTTTTCTCTTAAACGAGCTCGGTGACCCCCGATTTTTATTTCAGGTATTTGCTAAGAATAGTTTAATGAAGAACATATTTGAAGAGGAAAAAAAGTTTGATAGTAGAACATGATTTTTTTTTTGAAAATAGTTCCCAACTGAGTGTATTTTGGCCAAGGCGAGGACTTCAAGTTAGCCACGAAACCGTCTGAAAAAGTGCAATATCCCCGCAACCAGTCAATCAAAAACGGCTTAAATGAAGCAATACTGCTTATGTCAATAAATGAAGCTTTACTTTCAAGGCAAAATTTTCTATCTTTCAAGTAACCAAGATTTAATTCTGTATGAATGTGATTCGAACTTTTAACGCGCAACCAGTAAAAATACCCCATTTATAGAGCCTGCTGACGCGTAAACAAGCTCGGTGACCCCATTTTTTAATTGCATTTTTATAATGTTCATATCATGAATGTTTATTACGCCAAGTTTCAAAAAAGTTTGATAGTAGAACAATTTCAAGGGAATTACCTTAAATGTAAAACTCGCTACGTCAAACAAGAAGGTGGAATTTTGTGAGTATAGCAGCTTGAGCTACCGTTTTCTAACACCAACAGCTCTGCCGATAGAGTGATAAAATAGTGTTTTCATAATCTTTGAACGTTTCTAAACTCGCGTTTTCTTGAGATAATTTTGTTGGCTTTAATAACGTGGATTGCTTTAACATCAACGGTATTTTAACCAACAAAACAAAACAAGTTAATCTGGAAGTGATAAAAATTTGCAGTACGGCACATTGCGCCTTTATTGCGTCTTTTCTCTCGGTATAGTATTTTTTTTACTTTTCTTTCGTAATCAACATTGAGACTCGTTGAAGAAGTGTCTTCTACCCAAGCACATGCTTTCCCTCTTACTCGAGTAATTAACCAAAGTACCTTAATTATTTCCTTTGGCAATTAAGACTTTGTTTACCTTGTGGAAATCCTGTAAATTTCACCGACTAACATAGAGTTGCAGTAGCACTCGGTAATTTACCAAATCGTATTCTACAACAGAGCACTTTTATTGGAATATTTTACAGGTGCCTTGTATTGTGATGGTGGAAGAGGTGGATAACAAGAACCTATACATTGCTGTCTCTTCTCCTGATCTTAATTTGAACATCAACAGAACACTGGAAGTTGGTAGCCAAGTTAACGGCGATGAAAGATTTTACTCTATCAGTATGCCAGTGGAAATACAGGTGATTTTTTTTAGGTGATGCGAACACCTTACAACGCCAAACATTTGAATGTTTCTTTCTTGACTTATATGTCAGTTTAGGATATTAGTTGAATATTTCAACTTCAGTTCCTTTACAGACGCTACTTGGACTGCATCTGATAGTGCATCTCCTTCAAGATTTTTTATTCCCTTACTTTTTTAAAATAAAAATCCAAAACAAAAGCCAAAAAAACCCCAAACAAACAAAAACAACAACACTAAAAACAAATATAGGTCTCAAAACCGGATTCCACTATAAATCGGGCCAACTCGCTTAACATTGCTTATCCAAAATTCAATTCTCTCTCAGCTGCTGGACTCTCAGTTTATGTGGACACTTCTTGAAAATCAGACAAGGAGACCTTCTCACGAATGTGTGCATCTTAGAGAGAGTCCACGGCAGTCATTTACTGTAAACTCTCTGTAAGTCGAACTTATTCGGAACAACACGACTCTAGCTGTTTTCTTTAATGTTGTCTGCTTTAAGGGGAATCTGGTTACAGAGAAAAAATAACTTCTGTCTGGACTGGTGGGACAATCATGCCCGCCTTGGGAAGTTTTCCGTGTTAAGATGGGGTCTATTTCGACAGAGATTGCACCATGGAGGTGATGTAATTTACGACAATCCTTACTCAACTGCACAGGATTAATGCATGCCTCTGGTGTTTTAAGATTGAGAAGATAAATTGATGGTATTCTTCTTACGGCTGACATACCCTTCTTTCCACCGGGTGTTTAGGAATAGCGAAACATTCATGAAATGCATGTGCAGCGGTGGTGAATGATACTTTTAGTCTTTAACCTATTATAATTCAGTATATTTTGTATCATTGGCTTTGTCTATGTAATATGTCCCCTAGAAGATGTCCTGTCATTGTCATTTTAGTTAACGGTCAGAAATGCTGTACATGTGGCTACTGGGGACGTGAGGGTGAATGGAGCCGTTGTCCAAGATACCGACAAAGCAAATCATGTGACAGTGAGGCCAAAATCGGCAGCACGACTGAAGGACGTATTATCAAGTTCAAACAGCTTGTGAAGGGATTCACTAAGGAAGTCAAGCTCACACGATGATGAGCTCAAGAGGAGAAATTGACAGCATAGACTGTGATTGGCTGGCTATATATTATTTTCTTTGCCGTTGGTCTTGTAGATCGACTTTGTTTGTCATTTTCATTACATCACACGATTTTGTGTGATGAGCATAAATGTGATAAGATAGGAAGCAATAAATTGCTTTGACCTGATATATGAGACGCACAGTTTCAATGAACGTACCTCCACTCCGATCAAACAAGGCATGCAATGACTCCATGGGCATGTGTTCAAGTACACTGGCATTCCCGTCAGTGGTGAAACTGAACATTTTTAATGAAAGGGATCTAGATTTATACTCGGTTAACATTGTCAGTTTGAAGGTGTGCGCC
>JAHPZR010001051.1:20000-27500 GCA_019787425.1 Platygyra sinensis | reverse complement strand
TGTTTTGTTTTCCAAAGTCGCGTATCAACGAAAACAGTGGTAAGGGGCCGTTAAATGCTAAAGCCCTGGTCAAACGGTGCGTGATAGTCGATGATAGTTGATTCTCACCTAACTATCATCAACTATCACCATCTATCATTCACATGGTCAAACGGCCAAAGAAGATCGTGATAGTTGACGATAGTTCACCGGCAGTCGCGCAAACAAAGTCACGAGAGCAGCGAGTTCCAAGCTCTTTCTGCGTAAAATGTGAATGCTAAATGGCGTCCCGTAAGACAAACTTGTAAAAGTATGAATTTTTCGCGACGAAAGAGGGCGGCAGCATGATTTCTGACAGCTATCGGGCCAGTGATAACCAAAACAGCTGACCGAAAAACTGTCATGAACTATCATACGCGTGGTCAAACGAGAAAAACTATCATCGACTATCATGAAGAATTTGAACAAGCTCAAACTGAATGATAGTTAACAACTATTCACCGAAGTGGAGGTGGCTAGCGGTGGATACTTACCGAGCCGCGAAGCGGCGAGGTAAATATCCAACGCTAGCCACCGACACTGAGGTGAATAGTTGTTTTAGTATATACTAAAACAGTGAGATAATATACACCACAAAAAATTAATTGGGATGATTTCTTCACTTGTCATGGCCGCAAGCGGGACGTCATTTTCTCTTGAGTTGCTCGGAGGTAAATAGCACAGGATAATCGGAGTTTCACGAGCCAATCAGCGCGCGCGTTTAACACTATCCACCGTTTTAGTATATACTAAATAACAATTATTCCATGAGCCCGCGTTGGATATGAAGTGATAAAATAACCAACGAGCGCTTAACGCGAGTTGGTTGTAATCACTTCATATCCAACAAGAGCGAATGGAATAATTGTTTTAGTAAATTCTCAAACCGGGTTTTACCGCCGATTTTTATTTCCACAATTTTACAAAGCGAAAAATTTTTAAACTTGGCGCATAATTTTCCATATGACGTACAACTCCGGCTATTGGCTCATAGTCGGAGTTTTTTTAGCCAATCAAAAAGCTAGAAATGCAACAGTCGGAGGTGAGAATTTACTAATTGATGATAGTCAATGATAGTGCATGATAGTTGGTGGTCAAACGGAAGCGCGCGCTCAACTATCATCAACTATCATCAACTATCATCGACTATCATGAGCCGTTTGACCAGGGCTTAAGGTTTTACTTGCGTTTTGTCACGTGTATGCTGTATCTTGTGTGGATAGAAAGGAGTTCACACGTCAACCTTTATGCTATGGTAAATCTAAATGTGGCGATTTTTCCTTGACAGAAGACTTTCAGAAGTCCCCTCCATCAGAAGATTTAAAATTTCTAGTTCTGAAAAAGGATAACCTGTCCCACCTGGCTCGTCAATGAAAACATCTCTTGGTTTCACATGAAGTTTGTCATCATTTAAAGCTTTAACTTTTGACCTAGCCTTGAAGGTTCACATTAAAGGTCAAATGGTGATCTCAGGTCTAATCCTGTCTGGAATTTTAGGCGAGTTAAAATTACCTTAAACGTTCGACTTCTACTCTGAGATGATAGTGTTACTAATGCCCATGCATTGATTATGATAAATTAGAAACACTCTAGGCCAGACACAATGAACACAATTCAAGATGTAACAATAGAAATGAAACTTTAACCAGAACCAGTCACCACGCCATTGTCCATGGTAAAACCTTTTATATTTCTAAATGCCGGCCTGACTTTGTAAATCTGTGAAAAGATACGAAATCACTTCCCAGTATGCGAAAAATTAATCTTCATTTACAACCTTTCAAAAATCATTGCAAAGCATTTTTAGTCTCGATCACTGACGGTGCGGACTGCGCGAAATAGGAATTTCCAAGTATATGGATGACATTCGCGTGATTTTTTAACCCCTACAAACGACAGTATAGATATAGATCTGCTTTAACTTTTCAAAAATAGTAAAAAAAGTACAGTAATAGTCCCTTAGTATGCTAGTCATAAACAAAAGCTACTGGCACAACAGTAATCCGCTCCAAAGTGTTTTTAAACCGAAAAGAAATTAAAGCTTCAAAATATTTTTTTAGTGTTCACATTTTTGCAGAGGTGGTTAGCTTGTGTAGCTGTCTTGAAATGTAGCGTGGGTGTATGTTCGGGAAGAGCACATGCTTAGTAAAGTGGGAGTATAATGAAATATGCAATGGAAAACCTTTATTCTTCACCGGAAAATTTTATCCTTTAGACGGACTGCGAAAGACAAATCTAGCCAATGCAAGTTGGGAAATGTTTGATTTTCACTGAATAGAGAAACTTGGGGATAAACACGTATTTGAGTATCGATGACTTACAAGTTACCTTGGTAATCAATTAGTAGTGTTAATAGCTTGTGGAGTAAACTGTTAAAGTCATAACTGAACAATGTCGAATTTGAATTTTAAACACTAGGCAAGGATTCAGTTTCCTCCTGCTTTCCATTAAAAAAAGAACGAAACCTCTTCAGAAATGAAAAGGGTTTTTCTAAAGATAATTTTATTTAAATTAACTCTGTACTTTTGAGCCCGAGAAATTCACATTAATTTTCTTTAAATAAAGAAAAACGATATCTTACTGGTGAAAGGATTAAAGTAACGAATCAGAGGCAATCAAATGGAATCGATTTTTATCGTAAAAATCATTTACTGAATCTGTGAGTAAAACAGTATCCCTGTTACGAAGAGCTAGAACAATTTCTGTTAGCTTAATAAGGTCATTAGTAGAATGTTGTATAGAATTGGCGGAGGGTGACAGGGGGCAAAATATGATTATATAATTAGGCGGAATGGCTTCGAGAGAAACCCTGACCAATCAAATTATAGGGCATCAGCTTAAAGGTATCTTTTTATGAATTATTAAACCATTCTGCTTGCTTCGTAACAGAAAACATTTTTCAGCTTCTTCCCCTATAAATTACTTAACATACATCCTTTCCTCTATTCTTAAGAGTTGTTTGGTGCGTAAACTCATAAATTTTGAAATGCATTTCTTTCATCAAAAATGCTATCTGATTGGCTAATAACTACAAGAAACGAGCTACAGTTATTCAAGCAGGAAAGGCAGTGAAAAGATTTTTGATCAATCACCGTCTCCGCATCTATAAATGGGACAGCAAGACCGCAGTATCTTCACAGTGTTCCAAGTGCTTGCCAAGGAACACAAACTTTAGAGATACTCTCAGGAAGAGTAAGGTAAGATCAATGCTTTTATCAAGCTAGAAGAAGTTATCTATTCCTCTCCCTGATTGGCAACTTTCCGAAAGTGTTATAAGATGATTTTGAATTAAACCTGTTTTTTTGCCATCCAGGATAATGATGCGTTTGTGGCTTTATGCGGCCCTCATATTGCTGTTCGCTGAAGCCACTCAGGCAGCTAGGACAGGTTATTTATTTGAAAATCTACAACAAATATTTTCAATAGTTTATTTTCGCTTGAATCGTTTTGTTTTTAAAAGTTTCTTATTTTCTTTTTCACTCACAGTTTATACATTTGAAGATGCCTCTCATCTGAGTGACTTTAGTGCGTCATCGACGTCTACTTTAGAGCGTACAACTACTCGTTATAAAGACGCAACACATTCAATGAAGTGGAACTGGACGAGTGGTGCCACAATCACACATTCATTCACAAGCAATGTTAGTACGCTTTTTACATAAAGTGTCCATTTTTCAGTATTTTAGAATTCCACCAAACGTGTTTCATCACGTTCTAAAAAGGGTCCGTTACATTTACCCATTTACCACGGTTAGTTTATGTAAGTAGGGAAACAACAGCTAGCGTTTACAAGTTCTTCGTCTACCAGAAACACCAGTAGAGCTTGGGCTCTTCATATGTAATCACTTCATAACTCAAGCACTGGCGAGTGAACAAGACTTGGTCACGATAACATGGCATTCAAACTTAACATTTTTCACGGACGATACTTTGACCAATTACATCACAGGAGACCAATTACATCACAAAACTTTTTAGAAGATAGATTTGGGAGTAATATATTAAGAGGAGTGTATTTATAACTTAAGCTGCTATTTCTTTGTTAATGGTTGCATTTATGATGCTCTTATCAGAGAATTAGAGGAAGCGAGCTTAGAAGAGGAGGAATCAAACTATGGCTTTACAATACTCATAAACTCGTCGGACAAAATGAAAAATTGACCGTCTCTTTTCTTGATACACTGACCTCGCCTGGAACTTCAACGACCGTCTCGCAGTTCAAGATCAGTCTGAATTTCAAGGTAATTTTTCAAACAAATGTTTTCCTTAGTGAACATAATGTGATAAGAGATCATGTGACCATAGCTTAAAATGTTGTCAATGATTTTATAAGTTTTGACTGGGTTACAATGCAGTCTACGTCCCAGCAAATTTTTAAGTCGAACACTCAACCTCGTTCCTAGGGTCTTCTCTCTACCTCGAGAAAGTATCCCGGCTACTGCCGATCACGTGTCTATGCATACAAACTCAAGCCGCACAGAGGGTGGGTCCTCAACTTAATTTTGTCAACACTGTCAAGGGAGGTGAATGTTGCGCTGCTATACAGACGCTATTTTGAAAAGGAAGCAAAGCAAGTTATTTGTCATAGATCCTGCCTGGTCAGCTGCTTCGTCTCTACCTGAACTTCTATGAGTATGACATGTTTAATTTAATGAGAGGGAACTTTGCTTATATTTCACTGCTTTTCTAAATAAACGTCAACAACCTGCTTCGGAATAGTTCAATCAGTTTTTCACACCTAAAGAAATAACCATGAAATTATCGATGGGATGCATTCAACTACGAGCTCCTTTCTTGACCGAAAATTGGATTTACTGCTAAACAGTTTTGAAACGAAAGCCGCTGGATTTTGCAAACGTTCTTCACAAACGTTTTCACCGCAAGAGAATCGAATGACCGTCAAACTTCCGACTGAATGAATTCAATCAAATTCAATCATAATCAAAGCTAGTTTCTTTGTTAAACACTGGAAAAATCAAACTCTAAACGATCGCATCAATGTCTCCGTTTTGATTTTGCCAATCGATAAATATAAGCTGCTTGAATTCAGCGCGCAGACTTTGTTGATGTCAAGTTCTTCGTAGATGTTTCTCCGGCGCTGTAAGAGAAGGAAATGACCGTCAAACTTTCGATGGGGATAACTCAATCAAATCCAAAACTACCCTTGTAAGCGAACATTGGACGTATTTAACTGTAAGTGAATGAGTAACTAACTACGTTGTGATCTTGAAGAATAGAATTAAGGTGGAGGGGGGTGTTAGTGAAGTTACACCGCTACCGTGCTACGATCAGAGGATCCAAGTTACCCCAAGCTACCGCTATTTCAAGTGTTTTTCACTGTCACTCTGCTACTCTTTGGTGTGAGTCGTCAACCAAAGTACGTAAGTTTTTATTTGCTAAGTTGCTTATTGTCAGTCTTTTCGTTATCACGAAAGGCTTCATTTAGTATCTAGGTTTTATTGCCGTGAAATCGCTTTCACGAGATCTAAGGCTTATGTCAAGTTACTTAGGCTAATTGTCATATGATTGCCAAATTGTGATTCTTAGCAACAGACTTGTAGTTAAGTTTCTCCCCCTGTAATTGCAAGATTCTAGAGGTTGCTTCTTACTCAAATCTAAACAACTACAGGGGTAGCGCGATGCGAGAGATTCGAACTCCACTTGATACATTCAAACTGATTTAATGGCAGATCTAGTTCACAATAAGTAGCGTTAGGCGAAATAGCGAAAACCAGTAGATCGCGAGTAGTACAAGAAGATGAAGTAGCCCATATTTGGTATGTCACGTGACCACAATAGAAAACGTCTAAAAACTCGGACTGAGTGAATCGTTTTCGAAATATAACAATACGTTTTGCCAAAACACGGCATTATCTACAACTTGTAGCATGCGTTTGAGGAAATGTACAATATTTCGAAAATTATAGATCTTTAAGTGCTTTTATAGTCTCTTAAAGATCTATAATTTTCGAAATATTATAAAATTGCTAAAAAGGGATGGTGTTCGGGCGGCGCATCAATGTGCTTTACTTGGCATTTGATTCACACCACCCTGCACAACATAAGAGATCCGTCGTCAGCACGTTGATGCGCCACGCGAACACCATCCCTTCTAGCGAGGCCCTGAGAACAGAGGAAACATCCCACGTCCAGGACAGCCTACAGGTCAATGGATATACCACCAACTTCATTGAAAATGCTGCCCAAACAAGGTCTGGCCCACAAAACCACCATCCTGACCCTGCTGGCCTTGCCGTGGTACCTATGTTCAAGTGATATCGGACAGGGTGAAACGCACACTGCAGCAGTTCAACATAAAGACTGCTTTTAAGGTCATTCCACCTAAATAGAACCTACACTGAGATTTTTCTCAAACCTTGCCAATTGATTGCTTATATTGTGGAAACTTAAATTTTGAAATAAAAATGAGGGGTCCCCATGTTCGTTTAGGAGCAGCAGAACCTTGTTTATTCCATATAAATCCTTATAATAGCACCATGATTACAGTCAAGATTGCTTGCTGAATTTACGTTTATGACGACTGAGAATTGGTCCATATTTATTCTACATACAGAAATTTACTATTTAATTCAAAACAACTAAAAAAAACTGAGGATAGGTCACCGTAGCCGTTTTTGAGAAAATGACAATTTACCTCTTTGGCGAGGTCCAGCCGTAAAGAAAAAGCCGCCATTTTCTAATGCGCGCGCGCTAATCACGCGTAAAATTATGCGCAGTAGGGATGCGCAATGCAATACTGGAGAATGACCTTAAGGTGGCTCCCTATAGTTTTTTGACCGCGCGCGAGCTGATTCCAAAAATCTCGCGATGGCGCGAGCTTTCAAACTCTACGCTAAAGTCGCGCGCGGAATCACGCAGTAAAATGCCGACAAACATGGGGTCCAAATTTTTAAAATTTGTTTACCGAAAATGTTGCGTGGATCGGCTCCGGTTTCAAACCATTTATCGAATGAATAGAAGACCCTACCTTTCCCTGCTTAATTTAAAATTGAAATGTACGAGGTATGCAGGAGTTCCAACCAGTGAAGCTGATTTGTTCGATCGCCACGATCATCGAGCGGAGCAAAGCAAGGTAGTATATTACCACACATATTTGCAGTCCTTGGCGTTCTTTGTGGAGCAGACACAAAAGCCAAGATACGAGTCAGGATGTGACACCCCTACAAGTTTAGTCGTCTGCCGAGGCGCGAAGCACGAACTGACGCTTCGAAAATAGAAAATAACCAAACACAGCAAACAACAATCGAATTGGCTGGTGCACGATATACCAAGTGAATAGCAAGTCTCGAGTTACGTCAGAAAGAACACAACAATGATTCCTATCCCTTACACAATAACACAACAGACTTCACACAAAAGAAGAGACAATAGTGCATATATTGACTTGGTATATCGAGCATCACCCCGAATTTTAGCAGCCGTCACTGCTCATTTAAAAGATTCTACATCCGATCCATAGGG
>JAHPZR010001051.1:15000-17500 GCA_019787425.1 Platygyra sinensis | reverse complement strand
GAAAAGGTTAGCAAACCTGACAAAGTTTTTGCTGTATTTTTCTGCGCAAAACCTGACGAAATACAAAAGGCGCTTATAGATGCTCATTCAACTAACCATAAACATTGCGATTACGTAATCCTTATATAGTCAATGAGCATAAAACAAAAGATGTGTGGGGTCAAGGGCCTTCCAACATAAATCTCAAGCTTTTTATTTGCTTCTTTGGTGTTTACCGGCCTTCTTAACCATTTCCCTCTTTAAACTATGATTGCCTTGAAGAAAATATTGATAACTAATTAACTCGGAAGTAGCATTCAGTACCATTATTACGAGTTGCTTGTAAAGTATCTTGTGATGTTCGGGGCTTTCATCGAGTAGCTTTTAGGTTTTCTAAAGAAGAACTATAGGGGCATTCGAAAAACTTGGAAAGTAGTCAGATAATATTTCAACATCTCTTGACGGCTTAGAGTCGAAGTCATCTTCAGAGTCAAGTGAAAGGTGTTTTAGTAAGTGTGTATTAGCCGAAGTTAAGAAAAGTACATTGTTAAATTTCGACTTTTGTTAAGTAGATACTTAGATTGTGGTGACTTTTTTTACGGCGTCCCTGTTTATGTTGGACTGCCCAGTTGAGCAATGTTTTCTTTTTTTGTAATCCCAACTATTTAACCACAACAGGCCACTCCAACAAGTATCACCGAACCTACTCCTAGTCAGGACAAATTAGATGACTTGGCGCTGATCGAAAAGCGTTTGGAGAATTGGTTTGTTAAACAGTCACAGAGTTCAGTTAACTTCACAGGGAATGTGAAGAAAAGATTTGACTCCCTGCCGGTGGATAGCTCACATGTGGAGTTCGGTAAACTAAACATTGTGAAAAGCGCAGAGGGTGTTATCACAGGTATGCTGCATTATGCAACAACAAACCGAGAGACTTTTTAAATTGAGAGAATGAAGAAAGTACTAAATAATCCCCCAAAACTCTTCAGCGATATTGAACAATGCACCATTTAATTTACTACACCAGTTATTTTTATTATTTTGTTAAAAAGGAATTCAAACATAATAGTTAGTTGTAGTTCGTGTTGTTTTCATGTTTTTTTTTTCGATGATGTTAGTTTCTTTGTATACACTGTAAATTTGAGACAAAGTAAAGTCCTGTCGGTATGTATGTAAACGGATTTTCTTGCGGATAACTGTTTGTTGTTACGTTTTTTTTCTGCTGAATTAATTTATCGTTTTGACGCTTTCAGATTAACAGTAATCCAGTTTCTTTAATGATGTAACACGTGCGTTACTGGCAGTTTCAGTTTTCATATGTGGGGATTTGACAAAGATACTCTGATAGGCTTTATAGCTCACCACTAAATTTTCTTCTATTTCTATTGGTTTAAATTGATCCCTTGTTGTCTACGTCACGGTATTTTGAGTTATTTTGACCATCAACAAAATTACCTTTAAACTGAAGGAAACCTGAAAATAATACTTTAGAAAGATAGGAAAACACTAGAGACATAATAATAAACCATGAAGGAACAAGGATGGTTAAGGATGGTGAAGATTGACACGGATTACAAACAACAAAATTGAAAAATTTAGCCTAAATTTTTCAAACCGTTTAACCGTGACGCAGTTCCTGGCTCGTCAGATTGTGCAAACACTTCCCACATTTTTCACATTTAATAGATTATCACTATTCACTATTACCTTTATCTGACACAATAGCGTTCGTCGTCCGCGGAGAATCAGTAGTGCCCGTCGATGGAAAATACCCGGATGGAGAATATCCGTTCGTGAAAATCTTTCTGTAAAGAAATTTTATTAGTGAACAATTACAGCGGTTATCAGTCACACGCGCCCTCCAACGATTTTTTTCCATCTCGAAAACTACGTTTTGGTGGACGTCAATCAAATGTCTCCATGACAATAACGGCGTCAAATTCTCAGAGTATCCGAGTTGCTCTTTCATATCATCTTTACCTGACTCGTCGATAAACAGAAACTGAGAAGTAAGACTTATAAAATCGTTTGAAGCGCCTTTTCGTTCGTCTCGCTCACGGGCAATGCTTTGAAGCTACAAATTTACAAACATTGTACAACCACAACAACATGAGAATGAACTAAATATAAATATAAACTTTATTACAGAATGAACTACAAAAGTCTAACTGCTAATCTCTTGCGGCTTTCGTTACCTTTTTATTTCTGACATTCCCACGTGCCGTGTGGTTCTCTTGACGGTTTGCTTTGCATATAATTTGCCTGTCTGATACTAGTATTCCAACCACGCTTGAAACTCGTCAAGATTGATCTCTGCATGCCGGGATTATCACTGAGTATTTTAGCAAGGCGAATGACAAAAATTTCTGCGGTGAAAATAATCTGCATCCATAACAAGCTGATAAATAGTCAATCTCCACATAAAGCGACTCATTTCAGAGGCCAACTTTTTCAGCTACCTTGTATCTTTCCTTTCTTCTACTTTCTCTTGGGCGGATCGCTCACGGCTCTAATTTTGTTT
>JAHPZR010001051.1:0-10000 GCA_019787425.1 Platygyra sinensis | reverse complement strand
TACTACCACTATTAAAATGGATCTTGATCAGCTGATAAGCGAAAACCGCAGGTAGAAAACACCAAACACCGCAGTACATTGCTATTGACTGTTTACAATGACGCCATGATCTAACACTGAAAACAATTCTCCAAAACCTAAAGTCCTGTCCACGTTTTTCATGTAATGTCATGCTACCTATGGGAGTATCAGTTATGTTTATTATATATAATCATGCTTATCTTTGTAACATGGAAAGTTGATCACGGGCAAAATTCTATACTCATTGTTTTTTTTGACAACACAATGCTGCTCTACACCTCGATCGGCTATAGTTTTTACGGTACGCATGCGCTATAAATAGTTAATAAATTGTTTTGAAGATGCATGTCATGTTACAAACATTTCCACAGATATTTTCAACCAAAACGATTGGCTGGAGGATTGACATTGGTCGGCGGTGGAGACTATGCTTCTGGGATATTTGGAATGGAGTTTTCCCAGCCTCCCTATCGTTTTCCATCTGGATCCTTTCAGTTGGACATCAACTTCAGCTTTAAAAAGAGCGTGTTCTTTGCTGATTACGTTATCATTTGCTTGGGCACTGGTATCAGCTCCTCTAACAGCTCGCCTAACATCACACAGGTAACATATGACCTAACCTCTTTCACTTTAATTGGTTGAGGTTCACTGTTCATCCTGTGGACGTACATGCAAACTCACACTTCAACGACCTTACTGAGAGGTAGAGGGGGAGGGGAGGTTTATGCTGGTCACTCGAGTTTTCATTGTTATTACATCTTGATAAGTGCCCTACAAGATACGCTATGTTTTTAAATGTTTAGTTGTTGGCTCTGTCATTATTTGGCATCGTCAAATCTGCCGTATAATAATTACTTCAGTTATTTAACCTGCTAAAAATATATCAGTTTGTTAAAAACAAACTGGTATTAATGCATGAGCAGATAAATATAATATTTCTGACCTACTTAAAAATGATAATAACGGGTATTTCGGCAGCTTTGCTTAACGCGTGAAAGTTACTTCTCGGCGAAACGAAGTCGATTGTGCTAAGAACAAGTAACATAGACTGCTGTCAGTTCTTAACTTCGGCTTCTTTACTGTCAGGCCTCTTTGATACAGACAGCAAAGGTTAGAGCTGAGTGTCCTACTCTGCCGCCAGTCGTTTTTTTCTCTAAGGGTCACCTATACGAGAGTTTAGTCATCGCGATCGATATGGTCGTCCCATTCCTCTTTAGGCTACAGTGTCTTGCCTCATTGTTCCTGCCTAAATTTCGAGAGACTGCCAGCAGTCTATGAGTGTCCGTACTCGGAGGTTTCTGTGTAAGGAGGAAATCAACTTTGAAAATAAAACTCTCCTTTGAATCAGACAACAAGGTTACATCCAGATTAAGGTCACTTGCAAAGATGTACGGCACTGCTAAAGATAGTTATCTTTTGCTTTCTTTCAGACAACGCTGTTCCAGAACAAGCTGCTAGATTCCGATAATCCGTCATCTATTCTCATAAACACCACCACCCACTCACTCAGTACTGATTTAACTAGAGAGCCTTCTTTTTTTGGAGACGGGGACAATGCGGCTACGCTTAGAGATGTTAACGGTAACCTCTTAAACCAGCAAACAGTATACTTCGTAATGCAGTGACGGTAGTATAAAGTAGTGCTTTTGTATGTGTCCTAAGTCTGCAAATACCAAATCAGAAGCCTTGTCTACCGTACTGATTTCCTTCGATATTCAGTTACTAACTTGAAGTCGCCAGAATTTTCGGTCGAGTTTTGGTCTTGCAAATGCCTCGTAATCTTTTCTGTCACGTTTCTCCGCACAATAGGTGATAGCCATGGTTCGTAGGCTGGCGGACGTAGTTTAAAAGTCAAAATACCTATGACAAAAGCATGACTGCTGATATGTCATCGAGATGGAACAAAAATGGCGGACTATATAGGCACGTAGTGAAAATACTAAAACTATATAGACTAATCGCTTTCAGCGATAAATATTCAGTTTTTCTTATTTTGTTTTTTTATTGTAAAAGGGAATGGTTACTACATTCCTAATCCTAACAGCAAAGGACTTAACGTGAAGATCAGTCTGCAAACGTCCAGGGACCAAAGAGGAAGAACAAGAGAAACATCAGCTCGATATGCCACAGCATGGCTTAATCACGGTGTCAATCCATCGGACGCGAATTATGAATACACTATAGTTGTGAACAAACCTGCAAGCACTGTCCAGGTAAAATGAAAGTACGGCATTGTCTTTATTTGTTGTACTGTGACAGTGCTCCAGAGCACTTAAAAGAACTCTTAGCTGCACTTAGCTACAATCAGCTTGTTTTCAGGCATACCAATTAAACAGAAAGAAACAAAAATTGCAAATAACCATAATAGCCTTAAAAATTCCACCTGGCGAGAGGTAAACCAGTTTGCTATTTACAAGTATGACCGAGGAGTTGAACTACCAAGGAACGACTCCAGCTTAGTGGTCAGAGCGGGACTTGAACCAGCGAGCTCGGGATTTCAAGTCTGGTGCCACCCAACCACTCGGCCACGCTGCTTCCTTACAAATAATGGTCTCGCCGTTGCTTTCTCTTTCAAATTGTACCAAGGAAGTACGGTGGAGACTGAAGATTCAAGATGTCCAAAACGTCAATCATGAAATACAGTCAGTGATTAGCAATGACAGCGGTGCGCTTCGCGGTTAGTTTACTTTTAGGGACTTTAAGATTTGGTACGGCGAGCTGTAGTACGGCGGCAAATAGTGAAGATGACTTCCGGTGATGTCATGTCGCGTGTTCCACTACGTCTTTCCCGCCGTAGTCTTGCTTTCTATTACGGGAAAGTGCCTAGTTTCACGAACTCTTCACTACGTGAGTATAAGGCCATAGCCATGCTGTTTACTTCTCATTTTAACGCTTTTTTCACTGTTTGAACAGCCCCGTTCGAAGATAAAGAACTCAACCATAAAAATCCGTTCGAAGATTATTGTTTCTTTGTCATTTGTACAGAAAATTTGAACGATTTTAGCATCTATCGTAAGCGACAGTCATATTCTATTGACCAGTCCGAACAGCTGCAGATAAGAAACTTAAGCTTTGTATTTACTAAGCTGAGCTGTTCAAAAAGTATTTTATTAGAAACGAAAGCTGTGTATTTTCGGACTTTTCACATTGTACGAACACCCTACCCGTGCTGAAATCGACCTTTTTATCACTGTTAAGCTTTTTTTGTTTTGTGGCTGGAATTACAGCGGTTCTAAAAGCAGCTGAGAGGCAATTCTAAGTTTTGGGAGATGTAAGATCGACACAAGAGAAGGAAATCATTGTCATTGATCAAGGCTTTGTCGTATAAAAGTAGAATAAAGACGAACGTATCCGTTTTTGTAAAGACACGTAGATGTTGAACACCCCGTTACCGTACAGCGAAATCTTAATCTGTTTGAGATTTTCTGAGGGAACGGAGTTGTCAGCCTATTCCCTCACGGGTAGTACATGTAGGAGCCCGTCGTAGTGTATCTTAAAGTCCCCATAAGCTGGATGCTGCGGTACTCATGTTATCGAGAACCTGATACTGAAATAGGCCTTTTTTTATCTGATATGAAAGGTATTGGCCACAAGGCAAGCAAGTGACAACAAAGTGTATGAAGTGCTCCACAAAGACAACAAAGCCCACGTGGTAAAAATCAATGACTGTCCCAGGGCTGGTGAAACTCAGTTCGGATATGTTATCTGGGACAAATCTGTCCGCACCCCTGGCCCTGTTAGGCGCGTCGACAAGGTGAATATCTGCAATGCGCCAGAAAATATCTCTTATAGTAGATTAATTTTATCTGAGATACAGTCACATCAGTAATTATAGAAATTTGTTCTTACAAGTTAAGATGTGAAGCACTGCGGCCAACACACTACAATGCAATACTATTGAAGAAAGCTATCGAAACAGTTAAAATGTCTGGCATAGTGACACAAAACGCTTTCAACATCGAAAAATAGGTACTCGACGAGCACATGAATCTACGGCCATAGGTAAGTTAGGAATAGGAATCTCTGCACTGAGGACCTGGGTTTAATCCAATGTCTCCAGAATTAACAAAAGCTTCTTTTCTGACAATGAGATAGCTTGTATTATCAAACAACTCGGTCTAAAATTCTGGATAGCAATAATGAGGACCTATTAACGACAATCTGACTACACAATTGCGTGTTTGCATTCATCATAAGTGACGCTTTAGTTTGAAGAATCTCTACTACACAAGTACAAGCTTTGCCTCATACTCGAGTATTTAACCAAGTCAATTTTTCTATGCCAATTTAGAGTTTTTACTATTGTAAACATACATTCTGAGCTCCTGTAGATTTCACTTCTAACAGAGAGCTGCAGTAACGTGCTGTGAATTACCGATGATATACTGCACCCCTTTGTTATTGGAATATTTTACAGGCACCTTGTATTGTAATGGTGGAAGAGGTGAATAACAAGAACCTATACATTGCTGTATCTTCTCCTGATCTTAATTTCAACATCACCAGAACCGTGGAAATTGGTAGCGACGTTAACGTCGATGAAAGGTTTTACTCTCTCAGTATGCCAGTGGAAATACAGGTGATGCAAACATCTTTTCCTTGTAACAACAAATATTTTCTATTTCAAAAAATATTTTATTGAATATATAGCGAGAATCTTAGTTAATAAACCCTGCAAATAGAATTCTATTTGTGCTATATTTTCACATGTGAAAAAGCGATACGTCCAATCAACTTCGCGTATAACATTTTTCACATGTGAAAATATAACCAATCATCGCCCAGAGTAGAATGGCTTAGCTAATCAGAGCAAAACACTCAAATGGCTTCTCAGAAGTGTGGTCTTGAAATCAGCGCCCGCTTGCAGTTTGTGTTTTAAAAACATGGCTTCGGCTTCCCGTTTTAGTCGACTTTCGGAAACAGCAGCGGAATACCTCCAACATCTTGATCATTAGCACTTCAGCTTCAGCCAACAGTCACCTCAGCAAGTGTTATCGAACATTCAAGGAGGAACATTTCTACACACAGCGTAAGTCAACAGAGTCCGAATTTGTCTTTGCACAGCGCGAAGCGTCGTCATGGACAAGCGAAAAGATTTCACACTTTGTGTTTTAATACGAATTCCCCGTATTGTAGTTTAGGTTGTGTAGGCTCTTTGTCCGCTTGCTGCTGGACGGGAAGGCGAATTTGTTTTTTATTACGTTCGGTCATTTACACCAGTCTTGATTTTTTTGCTGTTCTGCATTTAAACTCATGTCATCGGGGAAAAATTAAAACTGATTTAAAGGATGTGTTTATGAGAATAGATGACGGATTATCGGAATCTAGCAGCTTGTTCTGGAACAGCGTTGTCTGAAAGAAAGCAAAAGATAACTATCTTTAGCAGTGCCGTACATCTTTGCAAGTGACCTTAATCTGGATGTAACCTTGTTGTCTGATTCAAAGGAGAGTTTTATTTTCAAAGTTGATTTCCTCCTTACACAGAAACCTCCGAGTACGGACACTCATAGACTGCTGGCAGTCTCTCGAAATTTAGGCAGGAACAATGAGGCAAGACACTGTAGCCTAAAGAGGAATGGGACGACCATATCGATCGCGATGACTAAACTCTCGTATAGGTGACCCTTAGAGAAAAAAACGACTGGCGGCAGAGTAGGACACTCAGCTCTAACCTTTGCTGTCTGTATCAAAGAGGCCTGACAGTAAAGAAGCCGAAGTTAAGAACTGACAGCAGTCTATGTTACTTGTTCTTAGCACAATCGACTTCGTTTCGCCGAGAAGTAACTTTCACGCGTTAAGCAAAGCTGCCGAAATACCCGTTATTATCATTTTTAAGTAGGTCAGAAATATTATATTTATCTGCTCATGCATTAATACCAGTTTGTTTTTAACAAACTGATATATTTTTAGCAGGTTAAATAACTGAAGTAATTATTATACGGCAGATTTGACGATGCCAAATAATGACAGAGCCAACAAACTAAACATTTAAAAACATAGCGTATCTTGTAGGGCACTTATCAAGATGTAATAACAATGAAAACTCGAGTGACCAGCATAAACCTCCCCTCCCCCTCTACCTCTCAGTAAGGTCGTTGAAGTGTGAGTTTGCATGTACGTCCACAGGATGAACAGTGAACCTCAACCATTAAAGTGAAAGAGTTAGGTCATATGTTACCTGTGTGATGTTAGGCGAGCTGTTAGAGGAGCTGATACCAGTGCCCAAGCAAATGATAACGTAATCAGCAAAGAACACGCTCTTTTTAAAGCTGAAGTTGATGTCCAACTGAAAGGATCCAGATGGAAAACGATAGGGAGGCTGGGAAAACTCCATTCCAAATATCCCAGAAGCATAGTCTCCACCGCCGACCAATGTCAATCCTCCAGCCAATCGTTTTGGTTGAAAATATCTGTGGAAATGTTTGTAACATGACATGCATCTTCAAAACAATTTATTAACTATTTATAGCGCATGCGTACCGTAAAAACTATAGCCGATCGAGGTGTAGAGCAGCATTGTGTTGTCAAAAAAAACAATGAGTATAGAATTTTGCCCGTGATCAACTTTCCATGTTACAAAGATAAGCATGATTATATATAATAAACATAACTGATACTCCCATAGGTAGCATGACATTACATGAAAAACGTGGACAGGACTTTAGGTTTTGGAGAATTGTTTTCAGTGTTAGATCATGGCGTCATTGTAAACAGTCAATAGCAATGTACTGCGGTGTTTGGTGTTTTCTACCTGCGGTTTTCGCTTATCAGCTGATCAAGATCCATTTTAATAGTGGTAGTACCCGGATGTCGTGTCCAGTCCCAGCCATTGTGGATATCGTGCGTTAAAAGAGCTTCCTCGCTGTTTGCAACAAGTAAAGCGCCGTGACTCTGATAAAGCCCAAAAACGTTCTGATTTCCTGAAGCTTCAAAGTCCCAAACGTATTTGTTGAATCCTTTAACACTGACCGCCCAGTCTTCTCGTCTTTGGATGATAAGTGCTGCATAATTTTTGGTCCAGCATCCTTGGGGAGAGCTCTCTGCTTGGATACTCATTGCATTGGCCTTCGTGTGAATTTCCTCCATGATATTGACTGAACCAATGGTATTGAGGTAATAAATATTGGTAAAAATTGCTCCATCTGCCAGGTAATCGTTTAACCAGACTTTCCGTTGTGTCGTACAGCCGCAAAAACATCTGGAGGGTTTCATTGTTAAAAGTAGAAATTTCACCAAAAGAACCATCATCGTTTAAAACTGGAGCAGTGGCAGCAGCATAAGCATAAGCAGGGAAGGACTTTGCCAGAATTCCACGACTGAACCCTGGAAAGCGACCTGAGACGCTGTTTGGTGAAGAGTATTTAACAGAGACAATCCTCATTACTTCAAGTCCTTTCTTAATGTTTCCTCCGTTTCAGCACCTTTTAAGGGAAAAAATAATGAAAGAGAACGACACAGAGCAAGAATTAACAGCCGAAAAAGTGCGAAGATCGCGAAAGAGTGTCCGCGGCCTAGGGCAAGAAAGGAGGCGAGATAGTACTGAACACTGAACAATGTCGTGAATTGAATCGAGTAAGGGCTAGAGAAAGGAGATGAAACAATACAAACAGTACCGTGACACAGGCGAGTGAGAGCTTTAGAAAAGAACTGAAATACTCAAAAAAATCTACTCAGAAGACTACAGAATTTCGTGCGTCGAGATAAGCTTATTATGTGCAGCTGCGCAAGGAGAGTCGCATGATTTCATCAGGTGACCAACAAGAGAAATCAAACGTGTTTTGCGTGTATAGAGGAAGGTGAACACAGCGGGAAAAAGTCGTTAATTCGTTGGTGTATCGAAAAGATTTGTTCAGTTTGGTCTTCGCAACTTTTGCTGGAAGTTCTGGCGATATGATTCACACTGAAGTGAACTGCCACATTGTGGTAAGCGACTTTATTACATAGAAACGTTTGCGTGTTCCATAAAAAAATAAAAGCTTATCCAGTTGCTTCAGCGATAGAAGTTTATAAGTTAATGTTATATCTTCAATAGAAAGTTTAAGTGTCCTTGTATTTCTGCTTTGGATCCATGCTGTGAGAAATGACTAGAGTTGTTGTTAAATATGAATATGCATAATTCAGTATTGTAAACAAAGCTTAAGCTTAAGTAGTTTTCTTTCGTTTCTCGCCCTATACCAGTAACCTCTCGAGAGATTACAGTTTTATTACGTTTTGAAGTTTTCTTTCATTTAGTAGGGACAGCCACTTCGTAGCCTGCTATAATTTCTTCTTCCGTTTACAGTTTTGAAGAAGGAAAAGCATCGTTTAATTTGCTGTTTGACAGCTCTTGACGCTCGTCAGCTTAATATGGTGTCATGCATACTGCATCTACAAATTATAAAGACTTCTTCGTTTTGTTCGGCCAATTTATTGGGTTTGGTGAAATGCCTGGATGAGTTTCTTTTAAGGTTATCGGTTATCGGAAAAAATGACTGCAAAGCCGTCAGCAAAATAGTGTTCAATGATTTAGCACCAGTAAGCTTAATTATTAAAACTCGAACGCCTCAAGTCTTTAGATATTTTGGACGTTTTCCGGCTGCTAAATGCATTTCTAGGCTTTAACTGGAAAACTAGTCAATCTTTACTGAATTTTGAGCAACATTTCTGCAATCCTTCGTTTGATTCTGACGTAGTGATATGCATATTTAGGTTTCCTCCGTTTTGTTGTGGTTGAAATTTCGAGTGGATGATTAGTACTGCACTAGACTTGCTGATGCAGCAAGTATGGAATGTGAAATTAACCAAAATACTAAACCCCTAGGCTCTTTTGAAACCTGGTAAATTACTTATAGCACCTCCATATCCCCTCTTACAACATGAACTATTTTTTCTGCATCAATCAGTGATCCTGCATGCAAAGAAAGCTCTACAATGAGTTTGATTTGCTATTTGATTTCATTAGTGCCACTGTATTTGGTTGGGGAAACATGGTCGTCATTTTTGAAATTCTTTTTGGTGGGTTACGAGTTCAGCCCTGGTGCATTTAGGATATATTTCTTATCAATTTAGCTGTAATGTTATCAATGTTATTAAGCATATATAAGCTTGGCTGACCAAATGTACCTCTGTATAAAAACTTGATAGTGTACATAGTACAACTTACATAGTGCTTACTTATCATTTTTGACATAATTTTATAACTAACGGAGTCACACGGTAAATTGACAGTTCCTGTAGTCCACAGTCTTAGTGGAGAAAAAAGAACATCACTTATTGAAATTGAATTATAGAATTATTATTGAAAGCTTACATGTAAGTATTCCTCAATAAAATGTTGTTTTTAACATTTATACCAGACTGGTTGATTTAGTCATTGTGATTATTGTTCCAATTTTGTGGTAGAGAATGGATCTCATTTCATTCCCGTATGCTGTTTTTAATACTGTACTTCTGTCATACCTTTAACTGTATCTCAGTCACTTTTGGGAAGTGTCCTGAAGCTATGTAGAATTCCAGTAGTTTTAAGAAGTAGTATTAATAAAATATTTTGTGAAAAGAAACTGAACTATTGATGGATGCACAAGTTACATAACAGCAAATTGCAATGCACAATTATGTTAAAAAATATATGTACAAATTCACACCACCAATGAGTCAGTTGTAAATATTGTAATATATAGATTTAGCCAAGCCTTAAAGTGGAGGTCCTGGGCCGGGTTGTTCAAATCCAGATTAAGCTAATCCAGGATAAGTGAGAATTTTTATTTGAGTTTTGTAACATTGCAGTGAGGTTTTCTGTTTACATTGTTTGGACTTCTGTTTTGAGTTTCAACAATCTCAAACTCCATAACATAAAAGCAATGAAATTATACCTTCTGAACAACCCAGTGCTGAATAGCAAATTAACCTAACTTGAGCCCATAATCCAAGCAAAAACCAGTTGTTGGTCAGCAGTCAACCTTTTTTTAAAAAAAAAATGTGCTCTTGACAGGAGGGAGAG
>JAHPZR010001049.1:0-28833 GCA_019787425.1 Platygyra sinensis | reverse complement strand
GTGACGAACTTTATGTTGGCATATTCATTACTATTGTTTGCCTTACAGTGCAATTTTCAGTCCACAAAATACCCTTTGTTTATGAGGCCCGTTTTTGTTGGTATCATATATCGCTCTCGACAGGAATCTTGAACTTTGATCACGACCCCGTTACGCCTCTGACATGTCTTTGTTTATCATTTCATTAGTGTTGCGGTTTTGCCGAAAGCATGCCTACGTTGATGCGCTAGTGGTTGGATATTTTATAAGAAAATCTAAAAAAAATTTTTTTTCATTAACGAGTTTGATTGATAACATCTATGAATTTGATTGCGAGTGGTCCTCGTATTTGTACGTGCAGAAAATCCTCTTCTTTTTCTTTGGATTTGAGGCCGGTCCTTGGCTTCATATTAGTGTAATTGGTTTGCTATCACATACGTTCATGGGGGGGTCCCAACTGAAAGTCCCCACAAAACATGTAATAATCAAAATTGTAGGGTCCGCCAATTTTTTACGTATTTAATTCACAGTGGGTATGCCTTTTTTGAATCCTTAAATTTTCGAACTTCGAACTTATATTGACGCATTTTTTGTTCCTCTTGGCAAAAATATTGCTGGACATTCACCCCTTAATATTTTGAACCTTCCAACTTTCAAGCTCACTCAGTCCACGTTCCCCCAGGTGGTTAGAAAATATTTTGGGGAGTTGCACTGTTGTTCGTAAGAGATTTGGGGGGGGGTGGGGGGAATTTTTTTTGAAGATATACATGTATATGATTGTTTTTTTACCTTGATTACAGCTGCAACCATTGACCGTGTTGCATCAGAGACGCCGGGCCTACGGTTGAAGAGAAATGTCCGCATTTATCACGAAGACCCCCAATGGAGGTACGATTGTTTTGGCTTACTTCTTTTCATATATGTCCCACAGTTGCTTTTTTTGGAGGAAGCCCATTGGGTGAGACAAGTAGGCTTTTTACGATAACTGCAGAAATTACGCGCGCGCTCCATTGGTTAAATTTTATTGTCCATATGCGGACAGACAGATAAATTTGAAATTCATGCGACGCCGTCAGCGAGCGAGAGCGGGCAATTGGACAATTTGTTTATCGTAAAAAACAAAATTGATGTCAGTTTTTAATGCGTCTGTCCTGTTATTGACAATGAATTTCGTCTTAACATTGTCAAAGTAGTCTGCGGATCCACTCGGCTCTCGCCTCGTGGATCCACAGCTACTTTGACAATGTTATGACGAAATTCATGATCAATAACAGGACAGACGCATAAAAAACTGACGTCATTTGTTAAGTTTGCAAGAGTCTCTGACACTTTGGCTGAGAACACATCCCCCAAGCATTTTTTGAAATGACAGTCCTAAAACTGGCTGGAAATGTTCTGTGTGTTTGAAGATGTC
Organism: Platygyra sinensis; assembly: GCA_019787425.1. Lineage (NCBI taxonomy): Eukaryota > Metazoa > Cnidaria > Anthozoa > Scleractinia > Merulinidae > Platygyra > Platygyra sinensis. The sequence goes on along the minus strand of JAHPZR010001049.1, from coordinate 27,440 downwards.
AGTTTCTTAATGAACCATGCGAGAAAATGACAAGAACTTGTCCAACTGTACACTTGTAGTTTTAAAACTGAAAGATGCCGTCCGATACTAGAACCCCATATTTTTTGGGAATTGCTGCAGATTTCTTGGTTTTGCATCTTGGCCAATTCCAGAACTGACAGTGACCAGGTGGAAAATATCATTGTTTTCTTCACAGATCAAGACGACTGTCACAGACACAGCATCTGAGTACTACAATCAAGTACAGAACAGTTTTTCTGTTGTCGTCAAGATGATGGGTTGCTACTACTGATGGATGTTGAATATCACTGAAGTTTTTTTGCTGAGGTAGCCGCTGCCGGACTGATGGCAACTGTGATGAAAGATATGAAAGAACTAGACACACTGCTGATGAAGATGCCTCTACAGGAGCAATAGTTAGAGCCCCATAACCCTGAAGAAAAGGTGATGGCGTCAGAGGAAGGAAAAGGCTGAATCATTCCCATAACAGAGGAAGACAACGCTCATGTCCTATGGGCGCAATCAAGTTCAGTGTATGATACGGTATGAACAGATTTTTAAGCTCCAGTGATGCATCTGAACTACTAACATACTTAAACATGTTTTAATCTTTGTATCGCTATCTTGGGTGGGACCTTTCAGCTTCCTTAAATCGTTGAATTGGTGCTCCCCTGGAATGAGTGCCCCCTTCAAATAAGCGCCCCTCCTTTCAGCCAATATTTCAAATGAGGTCCCATGTTGAATAAGTTTCCCTCCTTCCCCCATTTTTGTGGACGCGTAAAATTTTTAGACAACAACAGGAATGTATAGTTTTTGGTCGTGTTTAAATTACTCTCGTCCAGCCTTTTTTATAGAGTCACATGTAGTGATTTACATCTGGTTAACAATCTACAAAACATGTAAATCTTTTCTAAGTTTGCATCTCTACAATTTTTGTGTTTTCAGTTTATGGCGCATAGGTTAAGTTTTGAAAAAAGAATTAAAAAAAATACTAGTGCAGTGTCGGGATTTCAACTTAGGATCAGCTCTTTTTATGTTGCTAACCAGCTTATATTGCTTGTTTGCAAGGAGATGATGTATTACATAAGGGAAATGATCCTGTCGGGCTATGATTTGACAGCAAATTTAATAGGTGCTACCCCCCCCCCTCGATTAAGCACCCCCCTTGAATAAAGCTCTCCCCATCTTCTGAAGTTTGCAATGAGAACTCTGGGTGCTAATTCCAGGCTTTATGGTATATACTCTTCTGGCAGTGCTAGAAATCGTTTTTTTGAATACCCATAGTTTGATTGGAATGAAAGTTGTAGCCAAGCGATCACTCATCTCAGATTTTATTTACAAACATCAAGTTGCACCAGCGTACCATGTAAGAGTTAAGTGACAAGCAATGTTTATTAGAGTGTATTCTTTCTTACAATACTAATCTGAATTGCAATTTCTGTTTAACAAGGTTAACTGTCCTGCAAGAACAGTGTATCCTGCACTTGATTGGCAAGACGAGTGATGCCAGCAAAAAGGTGTAGCAGTGGCGTCAATGTACATACCCGAACATGGCGCCTTGGACTCACGGGAGAAGTCAGCGTCTCGGCAAGGAGTTGGTTTTTGGGGGGGGGGGCGTGCGTGACTGGAGGTACAAATTTGAACCTGTGTTTTTTGGTCATGCCTAGAAACATTTAACACCATGTTTTTCACTGGGGGGTGTGCACAGAACAGATGTGTCCGTAGATTTGAGCAACATTTTTCACACAGGCAAATTTTTTAAATCAATAAATTTGTACTGAATGTGCACAGGTTTCCTATTCTTCAAGTATATGTGAAAGTCGCGAGCAAAACGCCATGCAAAAAACATGTTAAGACAGTATACATGGAAGAACTGGAGATGACAGAACCAAAGATTTGGAAGCTTAAAGATTTTTTTCTGTTTTTTCAAAATCTTGCCCTCAAGTTTTGATCACAGATATGTGTTGAGGCTGACTTACATGTACATTGTACTTTTTTTCATAATTTTTTTATATACTTGGTTTGCGAGTAACTGTAAATTGTGGCCATCAAAGGACAACCGTTGACAGGGTCTGAGTCACCCAAATCCATTTTCACTTGTGCAGTACTGCTCAGCGGATCAAGCAAACAATGAAGTGCATTTTAAAACTCAAAGAAAGTTTGGTTTGTGTAGTGGAACTCAACATGTTTTTAAATGTGTCCCTTGCTTGCATTAGGAGTCCAGTCACAAGCTACAGCTGTGATATTAATAATACAGAAGAGCAGTTTTTCCTAAACTTTTTGCATAAAAAAGGACTTGTACAAAGGAGACTTTTTTTGTGACAGTTTACAGGGTCCTGTGTCTTTTCAGTCTGAACTTGACAACAGGTTTGTTCTCTCGCAAAAGATACACTTAGAAAACTGTCCTACTTATTGTGTGGAGCTGGTGTGGTTTTTTGAGTCTTATGGTTAATGCATAGCATGTCCTTTGGACTAGATCCTGAGCAATGTGACTGAAACCTTGAAACTTGGGCCATATCACAGTGTTTTCAGCTGCTTTGCCAGTGGAAATTTTTTTAGCTCTCGGGAATAAGCTGATTATTGTCATTGGCTGTGGAGCAAAGCCTTGTGATTCAGCACCAGTCCTTGAAATAGTCACGATCTAAATGTAACTTTACACCTTGAAAGGGGATGAAGCTCAAAATCTTGTACATAGAACCCTACAGCGAAAGTGTTTCAATTCTAGTTGTAGTGTAATCCTGCATGCCAATTGGGATTGGACCATGAAAAATGATGTTGTTTAGGCTCCACTCTGTGACAGACCATGCCTGCTGCCGTTGCAAACGAGTGATGATGAAGGCTGTTCCACCAATTTTCCGATGCAAAGGACAGACTGGCCGGCCATGTCTTTGTCCCCCCTCAAGTCATGACCACTTACCTCCTCTCCTCTCGTCCCCATTCAGTGGATTATCCCCCGAAATTGTCCTCACTGGCGAAGACCATGAGGGCAACATTGAACTCACAGTGGATGGAGGTGGACACAACGGAATCAGAAAGGAAACGAAAACGAGAAAGAGACATCATGAAATTATTGCACATTTATTCTTAACTTAAAAGTAATAATGTTGTGTTTATCATACTTTCTGAATCAAAACTATGGCTAGAAAAACGATCTCAACTAATCATCTATTGTAAAAACGTTTGGTGATTAATTTCTACAGGCTTGAATCTAAATTGTAATTTTTCAGATTGCCAAAGTCCTTTTAACCGCAGTAAATGTGTTAATCAGAAATGGACGTGTAAGGTAAGATAGTGAATTAATTCCAGATTCGTTCCTTGAAAAAAATGTCCTAAAAGGTTAACATGCCACTCCAGTACTGGAAAAATTGCTTCTTATATTCGTGGTGCAAGTAGTTCTTGAGAACCATGTAAACTTGCTCTGAAAAGAAAAATGTACTTTTATGGTTTTTTACTTGGAACATTATGATCACTAGTCACGGGAAAGACATGCAGTTGAAGACAAGGACTAACAAGTGAATGTGATTAATCCGTTTTTTGTGCAATATAACAATGAAACAAGTAATCCTAACCGTGGTCTTATTGTAGATGTGTGTGACCCACACGGAGCAAAAAAACTTTATATAAAACAGTGAACTCTTGAGCCACTGCTTTTACCACTTTGAATAACTAAAAAATTGACAGCCCAAGAAGTCAGTTCTTTCTGGTTCCTTTCTTTCAAAGAGAAAAGCATTTGCTATTACTATTGTCTGAAAGATGCAGATTGAGCAGAGAAAACATCTTAGAGTTTGGCAATACTAAAATACAAAGTTTGTTGAATTTCAAGTAGACTTATGAGTCTTGTATAATTTAGTTTTCAAAATTTAGTTTTTGGAAACTGGGATGAGCTCCGGCCTGGTGGGCCACTAGACTCGTATGCAGACTTGACCTTCTAATTTAGTTTTAACATCCAATACAGGTGTTCAAGTGTTTTTTTTGGAGGGGGGAGAGCAGCACAAGATAGGGTTGACAGTCCATGTAAGCAGGATAATTGGCTCAATCAGCAAAATCTACCAGAACTTCAGGTTGCTGTTAATTTATTTAACCTTGGTTGATCATCTATTTTCCTTTTAACAAAATCTCTTCCGAGTCTAATACCACTGACAGTACTCCCATGTGGGGAACATTGGAAAACTGGAAGCTCTAGTTGTCTTTGTTTATGATTGTTGTGATTGGTAGAAATGTTCTCACACAAGGGAAACTACCTTTGAAAACAGTTCAATTACATTTTATTTCATAAACATGCTTTCCATTGGTTGAAAGTTGTTTGCCTGAAAACGACTATTTCAACATGGGGAAAGCATGTTGTCACAGACCAAGTGAAAACGCTACAATTCTTATCTGGATCATTTACTTAAGAAAACAAACAAAGCTTTTTGCGGGCCAGAATTACGTGTCCATAATAACGAGGTGATGTTATTAAAGGAGATAGTTTTTTAACCCTTTAGTGCCCAAGGGGTCTCTCTTTGACGAGTAAAATCGTCTGGTGTTAGAGTAAAATCTGTAAGTCACTATTGGGCATTAAAGGGTTAACAGGGTTGTCATATAAGGTAGGTTTCTACTGAAGTTTTGTGAGGCAGGAGACTTTTCAGTGCTTGTTATCTTGTAGGAATGGATCGTCTGGCTTAACTTAATTTCAGCCCAAATTTTAGCTTAATACGTTTTGAGAAGTTGCCATGTAGATGGGTGCCTTGATTTTTCCGTCTTTCCTATCCCTTAAACATGGAATTCCACAATATTCCTACTGCAAGTAGTGTTGCAGATTAAGTGTCTATATGGCCAACAGGGTTTTTGTGGTTTGTGTATGTCTAACATCCAAAAATATATTCTAAATTTCCCACTTTGGCCACACCCAAATAAAGTTGACCGCTTAATGAAAGATTGATGATGAATCATGTCACTTCAGGAACATCTCAAAAATTAATGTTTTGATTTTGCCTGCCTGATGACTGCATTACTTCACCAAATTTGGTTTCTTTATTCCTTTGTCAATGAAAATTCCTCACCACAACAAAAACAACAGTAACATGAACTAGCAGGATTTGGCAATTCCCGACATGATGTCACAACTCATTCTGAAATGCAGACTATTCTAGGCTAACTCATGATCGCTGTCAACTTCATAAGGCATGGCTGAAGTAGGAACTTTAAAACTATATTTTAGGGTGTTAAAATGTCAGAATCCAGACAGATGCCAACAATACAAAAGCCTTGTTGGCCGTATAGACACTTAAAAATTCAACATCTGTGCAGACAAAATAATAGCAGAATTTTTCTAAGTTTGTCCTTTGAAGTATATCTTAAAAGCCCCATCCTTTACCAATCTTGTTTATGTCTTTATCACTACCGGTATGGTGTTTTTCTACCATGGAAATATCCAGGAATGGGGACTCCCATATACAGAGCTGTAGCCAGAAAAAACTTATTACTGAGGCAACTGGTCCACAGCCCAGGGGGGTACTCCCATATATGGACAATATAGGTTATTGCCACGGAATAGGGTATGGTTTTCAAGGTTCTTGGTCCTTAAATAGGGTATCTTTTTTGACCCTTTTATAGTTACTGTGTTCCTGGTGTGGTCCTTAGATAGTGTAGCTAAATTGTATCATTTAAGGACGGTGCCTACTTTTGTTAGTGCGCACACGCTCTGCGCATCACGCAAGCCATGGTTTAAGCGCGCGCGCGCTGGGGTTGACATTGACGCAATCAACTACGCCACCAAGCACACGACTAAAATTAAAGCAAAATTTTTCTACGGTGACCAAGTCAATTTTATTGAACCTGTACTTAAACCAGGGAGACCAGAATAGCAGCATATCGCTAGCCACTAACTGTTAACGTCTTCCGGCTGAAAATCTAGCTGTTATCTTTCGAAAATTACACTGAAATCCAACTGCAAACATGTACCTGCAGATGGCGTAGTGCGTGCGCAGACACGCAAATGTCGTACTTACTGGGGAGGTGACAGGACAAAATGTAACGGGCACCGTAAAAGTTTTCAAAAAAGATCAATAACTTTAAAAAACGTGTGGTTACCCCTGAATTTTTTAATGCGAAATGGAAGCGGCAAGCCTATTCAACATGTGATTAGTTTCTGGTCGTGAGCAAAAGGTATTAAGACTGTATTTTGGCTGAACCAGAGGAAGGCTGTCAGAGACGTCAAAAGCGTTTTTGCAACGATTTTGTTACTAAAAACGTAACAAAAATGATTTAAATGTTACCATTTGCCATGTAGTTTAAAGATCTTTTTAAATGTGTTTGCCTTTCTGTATGTAAAGGCGAATTCTAAGGAAATCTGTGAACAAATATCGTTTCCCGCTTTTTTCAGAAAAATGCTGATGTCAGCATTTTTGTTGAGATTCAAGGCTAATTATCTCGAAAAAATGCGTGGCTACCCCTATTTTTCTTTGTGGATTCCAATAGCCCTTGCAAATATCTACCTTTTCCACGTGGTCCTAACTTGGCGCAAAAACCTTTGTATTTAGTAGGCACCGTCCTTAATACTTGAGTGGGAAAACGCCAGCCTAAACTAATGTTTAGGCCTTAGAAAGGTATCAGTTTTCGCTTTCTTAGTCCTAAAATAGGGCTAGGGTTCAAAAACCTTCGTGGTACACCCCTATCCAAACTTCATAGGAGTACCTCTCCCAGGATCCATGGTTGTGTTCATGATGACTTTAAACAACAAAAATGAAAAAGAAATGACTGAGGCAAGTGCCTGGTTGCTCTGTTGCTAGCTACAGCCCTGATATGAAAAGCATACCTTTTAGGTATTATAAAAGCAGGTTTGCTACCTTGTAGGGTGTTACGTTGAACCCCATAAGGTCAACAGGCAGAGCTTTCAGGGTATTGAGCCAATAAAAATATGACAGGATATATTAGAAAATCAACTTTGCAAGTAGATAGTATTTGAAGTAATCATCTCTCAACACTAGAAAAATATGGAAGTGACCGCTAATGTGTTTTAGAATACATTTGCACCTCAAAGGAGTGAAAACATTTCAAGCCACCCCGTAGAAAACAAGATCTTGGTACTTCTCAAAGGATCTTTTCAAAATTTCTGAGTGAGCTAGCATTCCCCCCTCCTGTAAAACATATAACTCTCTCATGTCATATACGACACAACAGCTTCATCTCCTTTCACTAGTTTTTACCTGCATGCACTATACTGGCTGAATTTCAACATCTCCTTGAGTTGCACACTTTACCAAGTGAGTGAGTGTTCAGCTTGAGGAGATGAATGCATTTCAAGCAAAGTGCTTATAACAGATTTTTTTATTTCTTGTTTTATTCTACATTTAGGTTCTGAAAAGCAATTTTCCTTCAATACATCCTTTAAGCCAAGGATGTATTAAAGTGATAGTAAAAACATAGCTAATATCATGATCAATTCGGAAAGACTACACTAGAAAGTGTGCCAGTATTTACTTATTTGCCATCAAAATGATCGAGTTATTTCCTAGCTTGTGCAGTCCATTCTTTATTCCTTTTTCTTGTATGTTTTTTGCTTGACCATTCATGGACCCTTTTTACCATACTTGAGCTCTTGTGTTGCTGTAATAAGTTTGTGCAAAGCTGCATCTGAGCGCCACTTTAAAATTGGTAGAGAATCAAACCTGATCATTAATGTTAAGCTGAAGTGGAATGGTGCAAAGAAGAACTCGTTTGCTAGATCCATAACCTTGAATAAGATGCTGTCTTCTTTGGTGGGTAGTCGCTGAGGAGTTGTACCTTCCAAGATGACATGACCCAAGAATTGAAAGGCAAGGCATATGCCAATGACAACACATCCTTGAAAAGTGGTCACGCCAGTGTGAACAAACACAGCATAGTATGCAACAAGATTGTATACTATGGAATATACAAACTGAGGGATAAGAAAAGAAATAGAGGATATTGTAAGCTACAAGTGAAACCAGAAGCTTGAAGCATAATTCAATGATTGAAACAGTATAGCTCTATGGGAGACAAATTGCACATATGAAAATTAAATCAAAAGATGGTTGATTAGAGCCCATTACTATTTGTAACTGCAGCTGAGTGTATGCCTTTGTCTCGCCACTGTAAATACAGTACCTACAGATACAGATTAACTGCTCACATAGGAATGACCACACTCTGATAAAACCTAACTAAATATTTTTGGTGCCATGATTTCAGTCAGATAATTTCATCATTAACTATCCCTAGGCCTACATACCATACGATATATACAACTTAGGTTGTGTCTCCCAAACACCAAGGACATATATACACGATATATAATCGTCAAACAAAGAACATGCTTGAAAGCCTGGCTTGAATCAATAGGCCATTTCTGAGACACTTTGTGCCTCTGTGTCAAAGAGAGTCTTTTTGTGAGACCATTCATATCAGAATGAGTTCCACCTACAGGTTCATTTTCATGTGAATCAAACTTATTTTTATATGAAAGGTTTTACATGAGGCCGCATTTTGATGCAGGGGCACAGGATAACCCTAAAATGGCCTATTGTCCCAATGGTTGTCCAATATACCCGATCCGTAACAAGTCACCAAACTGGTGATGGTTCGTGAGGGATCACAACTATGCATCGCCATTTGTCAATTCGCGACATGTTTGCGATGGAGCATTGTCCTCCGCATGCATAGTATATGAATGTTTGTGGCGTCATTATTTTAGAATGAGGAATATTGTTACACTTCTTTCGCCTGTTTATGTCTTGTTTGCTTGTCTTCTCAACCCATCACGAACCACCCCCCCCTTTTGGCAACACGTTACGGATTGGGTGTATTGGACATGTATGATTATAAAATCCGCGGATGTTAAAAAAGTCATTATGGATGCTGGTTGCAGAGGGTGTTTGGCTCTGGTAGGGAAGTAGTTAAAAGTCCACTTTTGAGTACTAATTAAAAAGGAAATTAGGTAGATTTTAATAATGTTCCTACCACTGAATTTTACAATATTAATTTTTAATTACATCTTGCACTCAGATTGTTTTGTTGAACTATTTTATGTCTGCTTATGTAAACAAAAGTTTATAATACAATCAATCACGACTGAATTCTTCTTTCTAAAGCCATTTAACAGCCAGACCTCTCCTGGAGAGCTCTGTAGGACAACCAGATCTGTCACTTAATTTGGTGTCTGTATTTCAAAAAGAGCTTTGACTGTACATTATAGAAAGAGTAGTATTTTATAAAGAGAGAGAGATAAAGAAAATTTGTTTGGGAAATCCTTATATATTTAGGAATTTAACACCCCAATGACACTCTTTGCTCCATATTAAAGAAGTCTAAAGAAATAAGTACATACATACCCCTATGGGTGGCTCTTGCAAAATGCACAGGAGACACTTTAAAATAATTAGTGCATATTGGAGCGAAGATGGCAAAACGTTTCGGCCAATGCATAGAACAGCCCAAGCCATTGGCCAGGATGTCAGAACATGAAGAACAACATTCCTAGAGGAAAAGAAAAAATAATTGATTAATAAATCAATCTAGTATGTCTTAAAGTCGTCACTAAATCAATCAATGAGTCAATCAGTCATTCATTCGATTAATCAATCAATCAATCAATCAATCAATCAATCAATCGATCAGTGAATCAATCAAGATACTTTTAGTCACTATAAGTTTCCTTATCCCTTTGAACAAATAGAATATTTAGCAATTATTAGATGAAGTTGAGTAAATTATTGTGATTTGTTGGTGCCAAATAAGGCTGAAGCAAATAAGATCTGCAAATAAGCAGATAAGATCTGCACTGTCAAATCACAAAATTCTACCATAACTGAACTAGATACCTGTTTTATCATTTGATCGCCAAGTTCATTTTAATTATATTTAAATCATTTTGTGACAGCTCAGGGAAGTGAAGTACCATTTTTCACCTGAGGCATGGTTACCTTACCCATGAGCAGAATATTATTTGTAGCAAAACATATTTAGATGGTACTATGCATGAGCAGATCATTATTCATAAGCAGTTATTTGCAGGTCAGATGGTGGGCTCCTGACCAATGGTAAGAGAGGAAAAAATGCATTGATTGATAATAATATTAGCAATTCTCGAATCCAGCTTTTGTAGGATATGGATGGTGGGCTCCCGGCCAATGGTAAGAAAGGAAAAACTGCATTGATTGATAATTAGCAATTCTTGAATCCAGCTTTTGTAGGATATGAAGAATTCAATAACCTGCAGTGGGCTGCACTTTTGACATCATTTTGATGTCGTTGGTTCAATGTGACAAAACTTTTGACATTATTAGTTCAATATGACAAAGTTCTTTCCAAACTTGGTCAACAGCAGCTGGTTATGGTGAATTATGTGTGTGGTTTTGAGGGTTGTCCAATATATATACCTGAACTGTAACGGTCTGTGAATCGAACCTTACCCATAGGCGTACGGGCACCCTCGGACTTGGGGGGGCGGTGACCTTATTGCCCGAAAAAAATTACAAAATGCCCGAAAGCGTCAGTTGTATATACGTACTCAAATCGCTGTAAAAACAAAAACGTTCCCAATTCTCACGTCTAATGAAACTGTTATCATTCCGGAAACACAGCCGAATTCCGATTTTTTGGAACCTCCAAGGGAACAGATGAAAATTGCTTTTAAAAATCGGCCGGACAGTTCGTGAAATTACGGCGTTTGACTGAGGAGAGGGAAATGACTTTTGGTTTGAGTTATCGGAAGGGTCGAAAAAATGAGGGTTTGAGAAATCAGGATTCCACTGTAGTTATTTTGAAACATTGCATACTCCTAGCCTATGACTTCATTCGACGGCCTGGTAAAATCAGAAACTTATAAAAGAAACAGTTAATTGTTCCTCTTGCGAGAAGTTCAGGAAAAAATTAAACCGGCACTTTGCGGAGCCATTCAAAAGGGCTCTTTTCAGAGCCACCACAAAAACATAAGTCTCGGCAGGAGCCCATGTTGGTCGTCCTTTGCTTTCATCCTTTTGTCACTAATGGAAATAACATCATGGATTCCCACGGTACACATTTAATTGGCATATGGCTTTTCCAAAACAGAATACCTGCAATTGTGGATCCTTAGATCATTTGACCTTAACTCCGATTTGACAAGACAAACGCCAGTGAAAGTAACCTACAAACCAGGCCTTGACTACCTTTTAGAATGCTTTCTCCCGAGTACTTTTGCCCGAATCATCGGCGTTTTGCCCAAAAAATCTCAAAATTTTCTGCGACTGGGGGGCTGCAGCCCCCCCCGCCCCCCCGGCTCGTACGCCTATGACCTTACCGTCCGTAGAGTTGGTACAGTCTGTAAAGTTCCTAATGGTCCATCAGGAAGAGTTTACAGTCAATAAATTGCATGTCATTATTGACTCTTAGGATATTTTGTTGCTTCAATCGTAAAGTACTTAGAAGAGTCTTGTGGCTTTATGGTCCGTACAGTTCAACTGACACTCTGCTTGCATACTTTTAGAACAAGGAATATACATTTCTTTTCCCCTACTGCACACTCATAAATGTCTAGTTACTGTTCTGTATGGCGATCTGAATGAAACGTACGTCCCGTTAACGCTCAGGGTGCCCGTCCTTAATTAGATGCAAGCCTGGCAAACTGAATAAAATGTACGGACTGTATAAAAGATGTTTACAGTTCGAAACTGCTTTTATGGTCTATGGTATTTGCGGACCAAATCAGTGCGGGTGTAATTATGGTTTTAAACAATCAGAAATGGGGAAAGATTTTGAATGAATAATAATAAATTTTATTTTATTGCATTTCAACACATTGATGTCAGTTTTTCATGTGTCTGTCCTGTTATTAATCATGAATTTTGTCATAATATTATCAAAGTAGCTGTGGATCCACAAGGGGATAGCAGAGTGGATCTGCAGACTACTTTTAATTGACAATGTTGTGATGAAATTCATTGTCTATAACAGAACAGACACATGAAAAACTGACGTCCATTTGTTTTTTTTGTGATAACAAACTGTCAAATTGTCTGCTCTCGCTCATTACTGCATGACATAAATTACAAATTTATGTGTCTGTCCGCTTATTGATGATAAAAATTAGCCAATGAGTGCACAAGAATTTGTGCTGTTATCGTAAAAATAACTTACTTATAACATTGACTTCCAATTGAAGAGGGTTCAATAGCAGCTTCAGAATACCCGGCCCCTCTGCTAAAATGTGACGGTGTGCTTTGAAGAACGAGGTACATAACAACAGTTGCTATCCTCATTCATTGAGATGCTAATAAGTGGCCGGGTGTTCTGAAGTTTAGCCAACGTAATAATATAATCCGCATTCCCTTGTCCTGGCTATTGATGTAGAGATAAGATTCGTTACGGATATCAGCTTAAGCTTACAATATAAAGACGAGAATTAGTAGAAGAAATGTTTGAAGCTATTGGTACTTAAGCATCTCATTAACTGACTGGTAAACGTTCACTTACCAGAGTTTCTTATGAGTAAAACGTTTGGTAGCAGTTTGCATGGCGCTATCAATGAAGTACGAAAATCCCAGATTCAAAGACATCTTTCTCATTCGTAGCCGCGAAGGCCAACTGAGCTGAGGAGTGTTCAAAAAGAGACTCTTCGTACGACCGTCAAATATTGCGTGACTTATTTTGCCATGAGTCACGCTCTGTCTGGTCGTGCAGAGTTCATGGGGGCAATTTATAGCTTAAAATATGGCCGAAGTGAGACACTATGGATGGGGAGAAATATAAATTGACAAGAATTTACGCGAAACTTGAATAAAGTAGTTAAAAATTAGGAAATAAATTCGCACAGCTGACGGCAGGCCAACTCATCCCCACTCCCCGAGCCATATTCAAGGAGTGGCTACTAAGTTGTTCGGAAAAGAAAGCTTTTGTTTCCCGCCCCACTCACAGGGAGCCCTCACATCCGTTTAGAATACGAGGGCACGGCGGAAAAACCGCTGATTGGCTGAAAAATCCGTTCTCTTGGAGCATGCTCAAGCGCTTTCCGCTGACCATGTGCGGGTGCAAATGAGTTCGAAAGATAGAACGAGAAGAGCTTCGAGTAGCGAGATTTATCGTGGTTTTGGCCATGCTGAACCTCTATTTATCGTAGAGAATTTGAATTTGGAAAAAGTAGATACACCTCAAATGTTAACCTTGTCTTATTGGTCTCTTGAGAGTCATTCTTTGAGTTATGATTTCGTTTATCGGTTGGGGCCGTCGCTCTCATCGAAAGTCTGATTGTACCGTCGGCGAGTGCTTTGTTTGACCATTTTATGCAAGATGTTTTTTTTTCTGCTGCAGTCTTTGGTCTACGATGACTTAAATACAGGCTAATTGAAAGGTAAGCCAAGTTTTCCGTTAAAGTTAACAAGCTTTGGCATGGGCATTTGCTGAATTTAACTTAACTGTATAATTTGAAGTCTTCTTTCTCTGGATGTACTTTTTTAGCTTGTCTTGTCCAAATAAATGCTCTTGTTATAATAAAAAGTAGAGTTTGCAGTGGCGTAGCGCAAAAGAATCTGATATGACATGTTACTGAAATGGATTTTCGAGTTTTTAAAAGTTACGGTATCGTGTGAATAATTTTTCTGACCTAAAAGACAGAAGTACAAATACATATAGCTTGGGTAAATACATATGTACATGTATCTAGATATTATGTTAACAAAATCTCGAGCTAAGTAACCTGAAATCCATACAAGTTCCTTAATAACAATAACAAGTTCCTTCATAAACCTTAGTCCATTTGCGAATGTCTGTCCATTTGTTGATCAACAGTTGTCAATATACATGTACATTTGTATCACTGCCTTATGATATTACTTTTACAACTCTTCACAATATAATATAGTAATTTGTATAAATTTACAAATTCAGCAAGTTTGGTACTATCGCTTATCATTGCATTTAAATTTTAGAACAAGTTTTGGAATATATCTGTTGCATGTACATGTATGATGCAGAACAGAGTTTAAGTCCACCTACTGTAGACTAGATTATGGACAGCTACACTGTATGTTGTAGCATCTGTCCTTAAATTACAATTTTTGCTCATGCTTTTAGAGCTAAGAAAGACTGATCCTTTCTTGTTACTGCTTGCATTATGTACCAGTGAAATCGAAGCTTCAACATCACCCCCCCCCTCCCGCCCTTCCCCGACAATCCCCCAGGGATTTGAATTTTTGGAAAATTTTTGTTCAAATGCCCCCCTACCCAGGCCGAAAAGCTGTTCAAATGTCCCCACCCCTTGGGAAATTTACCAGATTACTGTTTAACTTTTCAGTAGCTGAGCTTCTTTTATGCTTCTGAAGCTGTGTAGGTAAACATGGTTTGTTAGACAACACCCTTGCGTTCCACAAGATTCTGGGCATATTTCATATAAGCACATCAAGTCAATCATCGTCGATGAACTCACTGTAAGTTCACAAGTGGCGTCAAAGATCATCGTTATAAATTGAAATCATCGTTGGTTTTGCATTGTTTTCATGCAACAACACTTTAATACATTTCATACATTATTGTTTATATTGCAAACACAATTTTATATGTTTATATATTCAGTGATAAATCTAAACCATTCTTAAACACCTTCAAATACCGAACAAAGCTTGTGTAGGCCTTTGGTTTTCAACCAATCTGCAACGAATACATAATATTTTCCTTTCAATTCATCAAAGTTTGTCTCCGCCGTCTTCGTCACGATTTATCAACCCACCTGGAATCAGTGCGACTCGTAACTTGAAATGGAGGCTAGCAATCAAATTCCCCACCCCCTATGAGTATGAATGGTGATCAAATGTCCTCCCTCCCGGGCAGGAAAAGATGTCAAATACCAAGGGTATGCCTGGGGGGGATGTTGAAGCTTTGATATGACTGGTACATTACTATCAGGTGAACACCAACTATTTGTGGGTGGTCTGATGTTGGGTCAGCCCCCCTTTGGTCTTGCAGACCCTACCACATTTTGAGCACACATGACCAGTGTGAACATTTATTGGTGTTAATTCAGAGGTTGCAGGTTTTGAACTTTTGTTGCTGTACTTGAACAGGTCTGCTTGGGGAAGATGCTGAAGGCATTCTTTGGCTTTGAGGAGTATCTTCTGAACCATGGTTATAACAGGCTTGCCATGACTATCATGATCCGAGTCTTCACTGTCATCATCATTGTCATCTCCATCATCAACATCATCATCATCCTCAACATGCGTCAGAACGCTGGTTTCATTCTTATACATCATTTTCCCAGCCAACAAACCTCTGTTGAAGCTGCTAGGCACAAGTTCTTGCTTACTCTAAAGAGGGTAACTCGCACCAGAAAACAAAAATGGGTACAGTCTACGAGCTCTACTTGGCCATTGAACTATGGCTAATGATCATTACAATCTTGAGGGGATTTGCCCCAAGGCAAACTTTGTGAAGAGTGGTGGCTAACAGTGTTGAGGCGGCGTATGTACTGGAAGGTTAAACATTGGGCCCAACACCTCTCTCCACAGTCGGGACAGCATCACATTGCCAACCAGAGGGTCTGGTTTCCCAGTCCCTCTCCATGCATATCCCAAAGGCAAACTTCGCTGGTCCACAGTGGCATCAAGGGAAGGGAGATAATATGGCTGAAATGAAGTAAGGTGAGTTCTGAATACATATTATTTATGATAAGTTAAGTGCATTGAGCATGTGCCCAGAAACTCTCAAATGCATGTATTGTTCGGGCATGTATTGTTTTCTAGTATTGGTACATTGTGTATATCATGCAATTCTTTGTAAATATTGAATTCTTGTGACCTACCTTGAACACCTTCCTTCAAGTTACTAAAGAGTGCAGTTTCATTATTGTTAAAAATTCTTAGAGAATGCAAGAGATACTTCTTACACCTTTTTCTTTTTTGGTTGATTTCAAGGGTTGTAGGAAAATCTGCCCAAACATTTATTTTGATATCAACTGTAGTTCAGATAAAAAGTAGGAAATTCAGACGTAAATACTGTACATGTGTTGTAATAATTTATTTTTACCTGAAATTTACGATTTCCTTTTGGTATTTTTAATGAACCACCCAGGGTTTTGTCTCACCACAAATAAAACAAATCCAGGAGAAACTCAGCTGCTAGATCTGAAGCTCCTGCAAGTTTCTGACACCTCTTCCTCTTGGATTCACAGGACAGAACCAGGTACAAAAATCTTCCTCAAATCTGTTAACGTTAAGGGCCCTGGCAGCCTCTTGAACTTGGGCAGCTGTTGCATTTGGAGGAAGTGATCTGACAAACAGGGAAAGTGCAAAAGCTGGCATGACTTGACGAATAAATATTGCAAAAAAATATAATTTTTTCATATTCATGTGTCTGCATATTACATGTACAATGTATTGACTATTTGGATTTTTCCCCCTACGCTGTTGCGATGTAATTCCTGAGTTTGTATGGGGCACAAATCTGCCCTGCATTGCACTCCTTTACAGTTAACATAAGGACAATTATAGTATGAAATTTTTATTTCCACATGGACTGTATAGTAATAGTCCCTATTAATATGAAAGTCTTGTCAGCTTTGGATCTCATTTGATTTGTCTTTGGTGTTTTTCAGGGATGTTACCTTCGAAGAAGTGAATGAAAACACTTCAACTTTTTTTTCTGTCAGCTCATGAGCGAGTGCTCCAGAATTTCCAGCAAATTAGGAATGGCCAAAATCTTCTGGTGGACAAATGTCACTCAACTGGCACAGTGTTGCTTTGTCATAATGACGTCTTCGCTGTATGAGAAACATCAATGGCCCAATCGCATCATGGCTTGGAGCCACTTCGTTCGGGTACTCCCCCATCTGAATATAACGGTTCGTAAGAAGTTAAAATCACTAGTGGAACCCAATTCATCTAGGAGAAAGAAGAAACACCCACATCCACATACTCTGGTCCTTGCACTGTCCCAAATGTCAGAGACAGGACCGCAGTTTTTTACAGTCAACCATCCACACCGAAACTTGCAGCTGGTAATAAGTGTTTTGAAATGCGGTATAGGCTTAGAGGTCTGCCTTGGTAGCCACCGTTCTCTGGCCAAACAAGAAACTTGTGTGGAGTTTTCCAAAAAAAACAGCGGACAAGTTTAAGACATACATTCTTCTTGTGAATTGATGGTAGATGTGGAAAAGGGCCCTTCATTGGCCTATGGTCACAATGGACAGTAAGCTTGTCTGGTATGAATACATTTGGGTCTCCACTGTTTGAGTAAGGAAAAGGAAATCTTGCCCAAAGAAGCTTTATGGAAACTGAATTCAGGTTTTAGTAGTCTACTGTTTCAGTAGTCAATTCCAAAGAGAGTACATCTCAGTAGGCTTATCCATGTGTAAAAATTAGTTTGAGAACCAATTTTATCTTGCAAGGTAAAGAGAATGTTTGACTTCTGGCAGGGTAAATCCAAATCAATTATTGGGTTGAAGCGAAACCTTTACACCATCCCAAGTTGGTAACCTTTCACAACAAATGACTGTCCTTCTATTTTTGGCTCTATACAGGTTGTAGCTCTGAAAATAAACTGTAATCTGTTGTGTTGGTTTTTTATTAGTATAACATAGCTATATGCTTAGCGCGTGCTCTGCTTGGCTAATTTTTTTATGAAGAAGAAAATGGAGGGTTTCATAGAGATGTGGTTTTCAGGGCTGGACGCCCATTGTACCGATGAAAGTTTCTTGCCTGCAAAAAGTTTTTTTCTCCGCAACTTTTTTCGAGCAAAACTTAACATTTAGCCGTTACTAAATGGCTAGTATTAATCCAACATTGACGTGAGGGTTTTTCTTCTCCGATGACTTTGAAGATTTAAAAACGTGGTTGGAATGGTTTGA
The DNA here is from genome assembly GCA_019787425.1 of Platygyra sinensis. Taxonomy (NCBI): domain Eukaryota; kingdom Metazoa; phylum Cnidaria; class Anthozoa; order Scleractinia; family Merulinidae; genus Platygyra; species Platygyra sinensis. The sequence continues at coordinate 9,625 of JAHPZR010001049.1, read as the reverse complement.
AGAAACATCGAAAGCGGGGGGGTCAGGGGGGGGGGGGAAAGATCAAAACAAAAAGTGGAAAGTGCTGACCGTTTGAAAACAAAAAAAACACGTCCGCACGTGCAGGTCCGCACGTGCAGGTGGCACGGGTACGCGAAACAGTGCTGCCAGTAAAAACACACGGTGAACGGGCAACGTGCTAGACGATTTGCAATTTTGATAGGTGCAGAAAAAAGCGGACTCTTCAGTTTCGTGAAAAATATTTTTGCTATGATTAAAAAAGCAAATGGACAATGGACTAGTTGGTGCGTCCATTCCAATCACGGGATGCACTTGGATAGTTGGGAGAGCACTTAGGTAAGCTAAGAGATGCTCTTCGGCTGCGGCCTCGAGGGCATCTCTTACGACTACCTTCGTGCTCTTCCCAACCTATCCGCGTGCCATCCCGAATTAAGATTGGACGCACGTTAGACATTGTCCATTCCTTTATTGTTGGGAAGAGTTCACAAGCGTCCTGTTGTTGCTGCAGGGTTATAACTAGTTTACATATGGCTCATTATTTATTTTCTTGGGAGCATTTGTTATCTAAGTAAACAAGTCAAAAGAGTCTGGTATAAACAATCTGTGCTGTACAAAAAAAATTGTATTGTTTTTGTACATCATTAAGTTTATAATTCTAGATGAATTATCCCAAAAGTATGTTTTGATACTGTTCTTTTTGTGGTGTTGTATAATGAATATGAAGTTGAATGGTGTGGAGTTTAAGCCAACCTGGCAATATATCTTCTTGTTGTAGTACCATGTAGGCCAGTCACCAGCTAAGAACAGGAGGTTCTTTTCCAATGTACACTTTTAGTGATGGACTTGCTTCAGTGATGTGATTTACGGCTTCCCTGTAGTCTCCCATACTCTTAAGAGACTGTTGAAATTCGTCAACTAGCCAAGTGTTTGACAGCAAATCCAGTTCATGTCTGGCCTCGTCGGTATACACTCTGAAATGCAAATTTATCTTTTAGTGTGATAGAAATTTCACAAGAGAAACAAAATCAGTAGTTGAGTTCTTTCCAGGTTTATTGGTTGCAATCCACAAGGCCTGTTCATTTTGATTTAACAGTATACATCATGTCAAGCTTACTGTTTTCTTTTCTAGACTTGTTGACAAAACAAACTGTAGTGTTTTAAGTATTCCTCACCTTAATTCTACAATGCTTTTTGTTAACACATGCCATGTTAAGTTGTGGTATTCATCTGGTAGGACATCCAGGTAGCTGTACATAAAATAGTCCTGACAGATATTTGCTAAAGAGGTTGTTTACTTTATCTGGGTTAATTCACCACGGCAACTGACAACTCCTTTAACAGGCACTTTGCACTAATACATTTTGATGGATTGATTTTTCTGCCACTGATAGCAGGATAGACTTTGGGCTGTCTACAACTCCCTGTACACATGTGTATGCTTTCACTCAGTTTTGCCTGTTTGGGGTCTTTAATGGTGTGGATGCAATGGAAGTCGTCTATTATTAGCAGAAGGAATTTGTTGTCCTGTTAGAAAAAATATCATGAATTATCCGACTACTTTTTTTTTTTAAATTTATTTATTTATCCAGGGGACATCCAATTTAGCAGAGCTAGTTTAAATGGAGCCCTGACAAACACAAAAAACAAAGATTGATTGATCGATTGATTGATTGATTGATATGTAGTGTACATTGTTAATTATATGTAGTGTACATATGTAGTGTACATTGTTTAGTTTGGAATTTTAACTAATACAGTGTACACTGAAATGTACCCAGGGAGTTGACCCTTTGCACTTCATGTGAATTTATCTGTCTACTAACAGTACCAGTTACCTGTATTAACTGCTTATAAATCATACATTAATTTTACGCCCCATTATAAGAGAATTAGCTCCAATTTGGTGATATCAAGGTACCTTGTTGAACAGCTATCCAAGTTGTAGTCTGTTCATCAAAATTTAGTGGTAATGTTAAGAATTAGTATAAAAATCCTTGCTGGCTAAGCAATTCTTGTTTAGGAAGTCCTGCTCTTACATAGTAAAAGTTGACACTACCTTGATGGCACATTAATGATGGTGTCAGTGCTGCTAGTACTTCTCATTGCCAGAGTCTTCTTGTGGTTGAACAGGCTTCTGGGGTGCGTACTAAAGCCTAGTAGATTTCCAGCAGTTAGTGCATCATCACTTGCACCATGAAAGGACAGGTGGACACCACAATCTTGTTGCAATGTATTATTTTTCTGTTTTAGTGTAATAATAAAATGGGCAAATAATCCAACATTGATAAAGCAGGTCTTAATGGAGCTGTCCACTCTCCAATATTTTCTGGAGCTGAGTGGGATGTTTTCTACAGGCCTTAAAAAATATGCAAAGAGCTTTACAGTCAGTACCAACTTACTTGATTTCTGAAATAGGAGAAACTGGTGCAACATTGCAACAACTCGTTGCCTTGAGTGGTAGCTCTCCGTTCTGAAATTTGTCCTTTTTCATCATTTCTGATAACCCTTTCAAGTTCGTAAAACATGCCAGGTGCATGCTTGTTGCAGAATTCCTCCATTGCTTCAGGGTCATAGAGCTTTGCTCCCCCAGTGTTGTAATGTTTTGTTAGTTGCTGATGAAATTTGAGGAATTTCTCATGGAAAGGTGTCTCTAAAAGAGAGTTGGACCAATTTTAAAATGGCAGCTGAAATTACCCATTTCAGAGAAATAATTATTTGACATAAATTATAAGGCATTGTTGTGTGTCTCTAATTCAGCATTTTCTTTCTGTGGCAAAACCTACAGCAATTGTTTTATGCTAAATCACCAATTATAATATTCATGTTAGTAAGATGTTCACTGCTCACACCTAATTGCACTGCATCATCATGATGAAACTCTCTGTGTAGGGTAAGGTATATAAGGTAAATAAAGCTGAAGAAAAAAGCAAGCCTGTGTATACAACAGGAAATATTCTTGGCTGCAATAATAAATAATAATAATATAATAATAATAATAATAATAATAATAATAATAATAATAATAATAATAATAATAATAATAATAATTGTTTGTGCATGCACACATTATTTTTTGGCATTTTTGTAGCACTGAATTTGTAATTGAAAGTCTTGCGTGACCTGAAGAACAGGAATAGAAATGTGTTTTTGACCTGATGCAATCACACAGGAATACTTGATAAAATGATACCTTTGTTTTTCTCAGACAGCTTGTTTCTCTGCTTTGAGCTCTTCAACAGTGTTTTCAAGCTTGAGTTTGTTTTCCAAAAGATTGTTATTTGTCTCTCTAAGTCTGCAAATACCATGGATTTCTTTACTTATTTCATGATGCTTTCATAAGCACCTTGTGTATCGGTTAAATAGAGAAAAAGCACCCCTTCATGGTTCACCTATTATGACTCCAAGTGAGGAATTTGAACATCAGTTGTGAACCCTCAAAAAGTCCCATTCCCAGAGAGGGGAGGGGTGGATGTCTAAGTTTCAAATTTCTTTCTTGATTAGATACTTTGCTAAGAGGGCACTTTGTTGTTTTAAAATATGTTCAAAGTGTTAAGACATTGCTTTTAACTTGTAAGCAATTTTACTAATTGTCGAACTCTAAAGTAATTGTACTCATTGTTCATTAATTATTTTGTCGTCTGTTTTTTATCCCTGTGTCTGGAAGTCCTTATTTATGTTTTTGTTTCTCTCTTGTAATAAGTCCTGAAAACCCACTTATTAACATGCAATTTATTTCATAAGGTCCATAAGAGTCGTCTGTACTTACTTTTTCAAAGATTAGCTTTACATACTCAAATAACGTAAAAATACAGAACAAGTATGTATACCTTTGACTCTCTTCACCAACATTTTAATTTTTTCTTCCTCATTGCTCTGTTGTTTTTCCAACATTTCATTTTTCTGAACCATTTCCTGCCCTTCAGGTTGAGTACTACGACTTTCCATTGAGGAACGCGAACGCTATCCAGAAACAATATTTGTAATTAACTGGGTTCCCTGCATCAATTTTATGTCGAAATAAATGTCAATAGAGCAGGCATTGTTCAATGTCTTACCTTTTTGGGGGGTGTGTACTGTTTCGTTTTCGCAAATCCGTTTGTCTTTATCGCCAGATGTCAAATGATGTAAACAAATGAATGTTCCCGGTTTACACCAGACATTACCATCGTATAAAATATCAAACACGGGAAATAGACGTTCGGGACAGGTTACAAGGATTCCCTGCATTGCCACTCCGTAGAAATCAAAGGGAAACAGCAGTTTGCATTGTTTTGCACTTTTTGCTCAGAGTGATGTTTTTTACAAAGGGTAACATCATGTAAATATCCACAAGCCCTAGCTTCTGAGCCAGAAAATCGCGACAAATTTCCCCAGCAGTTTGAATGGGTTTCTCTGCTTGTAAGGACTCGTTCACCCTTGACACAAAAACATTAATGAAAATAATTAGGCAAAAACACTGGGGTTTGCAACAACCACTGCAACAATTGGTACGTCAATTACAGCCAATTATACCTGGTAGCCGCGTCGTTCCCAATTTCGGCGGGAAATTGTCAGGCTAAACGAAAAGGAAAGTCACAACACGGACAACAAAACATATACTGCGAACAACAGAAGTTTATTTCCACTGACTACTGCAAAAAAAATTAACAATATACCGCCTATTTGAACCGTCATGATAACTTAAATAATTGTTAACTACAACAATCAGTGCATTATGAACGCTACTAGCACAAATTAAAACAATACATAACTTAAATTTGCGGACGAAAAACAATTTCAGCTGAGGCGTCTTATACTCACTAGTAGACGAGGAAAGTTCCCAACTCTCTGTCACAAAACTCCAATGTCATAGTCCATGTTGAGAGGGCATTAAAAAATTTCATCAGAACGAAAAAAAGTCATTTTTGATATGTTGTTCAGAAATTACTCAGCTGCAAAATATGTTCTTCCCAAGCTTAAAGAGTTCAACGCGAGCTTAAAAACGGGAAAACCCGCTCTTACATTGCTTGTAGTAGAGGTACCTAGTTTTGCTCGAAAGAAAGCGTTCATTACCAAATTAAGCTGCAATTCCTACTCTGATCTCTGAGTTTTGCGTATAAACTTGGCGATAGAAAGTGGAATGCCTAGATTTGGGCAATTTTGAAGACCCAGGACGACCACAAGACTGCAGGAGGCCGTTGCAATGACGTGTTGATTTTTGATTCGCCGTCCGCCATTTTGAAAAAGGAAAGGCGGGAAGACGAACCGAAATCTACTGCGCATGATCAGCGGTTTTTCCGCCGTGCCGAATACGAGTAAAAGATCAAATTACCTTTATCACGCGTGTTGTGTGTTTTGTGGCCGCCCAGGGGCGGGGCAGAAGACTCCTGAGATTTTCGTATATGGATCATCCAACGAAAAGTGACGTCACATCCGGTTTAAACTGCGCCGCGCAGCTCGCTTCACAAAGCGAAAAAATGGCGTTTCGATTTGCCAAGATTTTCTTCCATTTGCAAACCATCAGGTTCATTTCCTTTCAAACTGAGGGTAGAAAGATGTTGCAGGCACATTTCTTCGACTTTGAAAGCAAAACTTTCGGCAAAAGACAATAGTTCATTATTGTTTTGAAGGAAAATAACTGAGAGCCTTCTGTCATCGAATGGCGGATTTTACAAGTTTTCGAAAGTGGTGTTGTTCTGACTTTTGGTTCTTGTTGTTCGTGATTGAGTGATAACACTAAGTGAAATAGCCTATAATGTTAGAAATAACGTGGATGAAGTATTGCTGGCCACAGTTTTCACTGTGTACAACGGGAACATATTTAACAGAAGCCGTTTAGTTCTAAAAGTCGTTGTTAGTGAACACTCAGTTGAAGCTCAGTATCCACGTGCGTGTGGTGGAAACAACAAGATGAATCGTATACTCCAGGTTAGTATCCTACTTCCATATCTCTTGTTGAACACTGTTTCTCTGTAAGAAATAGTCAATGTTGCGAGTTGGAATTGATTGTAAATGCGTTTTTTTTGGGATATCAGATTTCCCCGAAAAGATCAACAAAGGGGTGAAGCAGTCTATGAGTAGATCTTTGGGCGACGACCAATTCTTCGACCAGTCGCCTGTTATAACTCTCCTTCAGTCATACAGTGGTTAATTGTTAATTCCTCTGTATTGTCTTGACAGCAATGCTGGTCCGGGGATCAACCTCTTTGGGCACTTGTGTAGGGTTAGCTCCCAATGGTATGGTGATATTCTTACCCACCCACTGTGACCCTGGAAAAGGGGCACTCCCTTATATGAGCTACATAGGTATGTGTGGCCCAAAGGGTTTGGTGTTCAGCCATTTTAGTCATAAATAGGGTATCGATTTGGCCATTTTGGTCTTAAATAGGGTATGGGCTTTGTTCTCTACTCTTGAACTGGGGTATGTATGTTACTTTCTCAAACTCATTAATAATTCATCAAGTTAAAACAAAGAAAATCACAACCGTGACGGTGGTTTGGATACCCCGTCTTAATTAGCTTAGATTTTGACGATTTTACTTCTCCGTTTACTCTTTAGTTTTTGTTTCGATTGAGAAGATATATCAAATACTCGAAACAGTGTTTCATCGGTTATCCAAACACCTCGAATTTCGTCAAAAATACTCCGCTGCGCGTCGTATTTTCAACTCTCTTCTCGGTGTTTGGATATCCAGATGAAACACTGTCTCTCGTGTTTGATATATTATGAGAAGAATCTACTTTTTCATCATTTTTTGATAAGGCCATAATTAAAAAGCCTTAAAGTTTAGGGTAGCTGTGTCAGCCAAAACAGTTGTAAATAGGGTATTAGATTTTTGGTCTGGTCATAAATTAAATAGGGTAGGGAAAATCACAGATTTTGGTAATAAATATGATAAGGGTTTTGGGAAGCAGGCTGCACTCCTCCACCAATTTTTCTGGGAGTACCCTTGGGGTACTATGAAGTGGTTCATAAATAAATACTGGACAGAATTAAACTCGTGCTTTGTGCTCGCCTTGCTTTGACCTACAGCCAATTGCAGAAACATGAGAGGACTGGGACAAGTTTTTTTAAATTAGATTGAAAATCTAAACATTTCAACTGAAATGTTACTGAATGAAAAGCTACCCAGCAAGCCAAGTTTAAGAGTTTTCAGTGGAAAATTGTTCAAATGGGAGCCTCGCAAAAGTTGCAAAATTCCATACAAACCCTTACAATTTTGTGGCTTGTCTACCCAATCCACACAAACTCTCTATTTTAGGTCATATTTGAAGAGCTACCATTTTGCCATTTTCCCCGGTGACCTCAAAATACTTCTATTCTTGGTAAAGACTTTCAACTTTACATGTAGTTGATCTTTCATTTGCATATATTAGTGTTCTGAAAGCAAATGAAAAACAACGGTAATACCAAACTCTTTCCCAGTCCTGTCAAGTTTCTGCAATTGCCTATGTTCACCTAAAATATGCAAATAATTACCCCTTATTTGACTATGAGGTCAAGACTTCTTTGATGTGATAGTTTGAGGCTGTGTCAAAGTATCATCACCTGATGGGGATCTTAGGGCGCGTTCGTTTGGGATCAATCCGGAATAAGAACAATTATTGGAATAACGTGAGTAAGCGTTTGTTTGGGCGCTATTCTCATTCCGGAATACCTGGATTTCCATTCCGGCTATTCTGCTCCCAGGAGCAGATTAGCCGGAATATAATCTGGAATATATTCTTATTCCGGAATATCCCAAACGAACGCGCCCTTAAGCTCACAATCCATTTAATATTGTTCACTAGATTTTGTAATTAAATTTTCTTCAAATCATGATTTACATGTACCTTACCTGGGTGCCAGAGGGTTTTTTTTGTAGTGAAGCTGCGATTGTGAGGGGTGAAGCCGTGATGGAGATCCTGGCTTCGCTGCTCACAATCGCAGCCTCGCTACAAAAAAAAAAACCTCTGGCACCCAGGGTAAGGTACATGTAAATCATGGTTTGAAGAAAATTTATTTATAATTCTATTCAACAATATTATTGGATTGTGAGCTTAAGATTCCTGTCAGGTGATAATACATTGATACAGCCTTAAACTATCTCCTCGAAGAAGGTCTTGACCAATGTAGCTTAGTAGGAACAGGAGCTTTGGTTCATTATTTGATCAATGTTTACATGACATCCACTTTCCATCTCATCAAGAAAGAATGAAAATAAAATGGGTGGAGAGATCTCTGCTTAATAATAAAAGATGTGTAAATGTGTGCATGTGCCATGTAATTGAGACATTAATTTTGTTTATCCGACTCATTATAGACCCTATACAGAAATGGCTAGCTTTAAATTATTCTTTTGTTCATATTTAAAATACCCTCATGAACCTTGTTCTGGATAACAAATTCTTTACAATAATTTTTTGTCTCAAAAACAAGGTTACTGAGGCTATTATGAGAATGAAAGCAAGGCAGCCATTTTTGCAAAGGGTATATCCGATGTAAATTGTAACAAATCCTGGCCGACAATTTGCCATTGTTTATATGTACAGCATGTAGGACCATAACAAAGGAGATGAGCGGATTATTAATTAAATAAAAATGGAAGAGGAAAAAAAAGCAACAAAACATAGATATTACCCAAACTCAGTCATGTTAGTAGTCCCTTAGTGTACCCTAGTTAGTACCTGCAAATAGATAGTGATACAATTTATTGCCTGTAGAACTATAAGCCTACCAGGTTTCAAATTGAATATTGGGTTGAGTGTATGACATCATTAGTCACATCCATTTGCATATTTTACACATTTTTTCAAATGTGAATACATTACATTTATCTCTTGAAATGATGTACATGTAGATATTTGCAAAAGGTGAACAGCATTTTCAATCTTTTGTGGAATTCAATGTGACACATCTAAAAATTCTGACTCGAGGGGTAAAAATTAATCTTGTAATAGAAGCATGTTAAAGCATTGAGTTGAATTTATACTGTCAGCAAAATTTTAGAGTATTTTAGAGGAAATTTAGTGTGTTTATTGAATTCACAGAGGTTTTTTTTGTCATAATGATTGTCTTTGTCATTATCTTCTATATTTTGGGGTTAGAGTGGTTGTTGGCAAAAGCAAAACTGGGAATATCCTCACTGACCTGTGCTAAGATGTTTTAGGTTTTAATACAAGACCCCACCCAGTTCTGCTGAATACTCCATATAGTGTTCAGTTCAATGTCTCTGACAATGAAGGTCAATTAAGCAGTTTAAACCTGTCTTTACACACGTAAGGAGACATGTATCGTCGTATTAAGGGTGATATATTTTAATATCGCATGATACCAGAATCGTAGTAATTTACAGCTCAATTTCTACCCTCTGCTTTAATTTGTTTAAACCATTTTTTTTAGACCACTTTTAATTTCATCAAAGGGGAAAGGAATCTGAGAGCAATAATAAATTAGACCAACACATAAAAGGAAATTTGCAATGATTGTTTTGCATGGCCTAGTGGAGATGAAGTGGACCAAAAAAATCAGAAATCATGAATTCTGAATCTAGTCTGTCTGTACTGACAAAATGTAAAAAAGGATTGTATTGTATTATGGTAGTTATTATGTAAATTATGTTGGGGGATGAATGGAATCCTGGAACCTGTGCTGTTGTAGGGTAGG
>JAHPZR010001046.1:5000-11927 GCA_019787425.1 Platygyra sinensis | reverse complement strand
TATATTGTAATATATCTTGTACTTCCTTGTACACTGTTGGCATAACATTTGTTCCCAACATAACGTCATAACTGTTTTCTCAGCAGAATATCCGCAACAGTCCTACACTAGCTTTCTTCGCGCTTGGGCCATAAATCGGCCACTAACTCGGTCTATAACTTACAGTACGGACCTCTGCATGAAAAGATTTCATATATCCATGTGTTAAAATAAAAACATTTTACGTTTTACTTTTCTATCGTCATCTAACTTAAACAAAATCTCCTGTTTTTATTTGTAATTGCCGAGAGCCGAATATATACTCGCACAGTGAGTCGCCAAGCTGTAAATTATGCCTTCACTATTAAAAAAAAAAACCAAAAAGCATAAAAAACCATCGTGTTTGCTTATCTCGGCACAATAAAATCGAAATGTGACACACGATCAAAAGTATAAATAAATCCGAAAATTTTTTGCGGTTTAAGGAATGGAAACAAAATTAAAAGCTGCAAAATTTTACTTTCTGACTTCCAGAACAAATTCTAACTGAAAGATTGAAGGATATCCGGTTCTTTTAATTTCTAACGTGAACAGTAGAAAACAAGGTTACTCCGTGCAAGGAATTCGGGCTTTTATTTCAACATTAGCGTGGTGAGTCTTGTATTGTATACCATTTACGAGCTTAATTAAATCAGACAATTATTTTTTCTTCGAGATCTTAGAGATGCATAAAGCTAACTGATCAAATCAGAAACCAAATGTTGCCAGGAGGTTCATGCATACAATAGAAATATAGAAAAGTCGAGGATGCTCTCCGTCGCTTAGAAGTATAAATCAAGGATACCGGTCTCATTCAGGGTATCCATTACAAAAACGCCATTATTTTTAGCTGTCAAACAAAGAAATAATAGTAAAAAACAGTCTAATTTCCGTTTCTCTGCGAGATTTCTGCTGGTCTCTCGAGTCCAATCTACTAGCGCTGGCTCCTTTCCTGAACAGTGACTGGTAATCAAGTCTATTCTTTTTTGGAGTCAAATAAAGCTCAAGCCACGCCCAGGTTTAACTCCTTTAGGGTTTAGTTTAAATATACTGACGAGCATCCTCCACGTGTTTATATGGGAGGTCCCCACCCCCACCCCCTAGCATTCTTGTACTGATTATATATCTACAGTCCATGAGTTCTATTATGCGCAGATGTGGAATGTTAGAAAGAAATTTGCTGCGATCTTCTTAGTCATGTTACAAACTCATTGGGTACTGTTGCATAAAACCTTACTCTGTTTATTTCCAGTTACAAGAATTACCAAAGAAAGCGTCATGTATTACGTAGAAGAAGTTCTGCAAGCCATCTTTATTGGCTTAGCTGTCGCTAATTTCCTTCTCAACATCGGTCGTGCTGTAAAAAGCCATCGCGTTATGCAAGGAAAGCTTGGTTTTGCTAAATCAAAAAGAACTGTACGTAGAAAAGCAATTAGGCCAATTCATTTACAAAGAGATCTATTACACCATGCTTAATGCGTATCGCCGTGTTAGCGATCACACAAACATGTTAGCATGCGGAAGGAAACTTCTCGCCATTCATCAGGAGTGCAGTGATACAGCCCAAGAAGGTACGCTTAGCATAGTATTGGCACAGATATGTCAGAGACAAAGTATGTATGCTGAGGCAAAAGAACTTTATGAAAGAGCAATTCCTGTAATACGAACAACTGGTAACAGAAGAGAAGAGGTAATCACTTATGCAGGTTTAGGAAATTTATTTCAATATGTCGGGGAATATGTCGAGGCAAAAAAATATCACGAGAAAGCACTTGCGATCAGCATGGAAATTGATGACAGAGAGGGAGAAGCAATATGCTATGGAAACCTAGGAAAAGTGTTTCACTCTCTCGGTGAATATGTCAAGGCTAAAGAATATCACGAGAAAGTACTTGCGATCAGCATGGAAATTGATGACAGAAAGGGAGAGGCAACATGCTATGCAAACATAGGAATAGTGTTTCTCTCTCTCGGTGAATATATCAAGGCTAAAGAATGTCTCGAGAAAGCACTTGCGATCAGCATAGAAACTGGCTACAGAGAGGGAGAAGCGAAATCGTATGGAAACCTGGGAGCAGTGTTTCACTCTCTCGGTGAATATATCAAGGCTAAAGAATATCACGGCAAAGCACTTGCGATCAGCATAGAAATTGGAGACAGAGAGGGAGAAGCGAGATCGTATGGAAACCTGGGAGCAGTATTTCACTCTCTCGGTGAATATATCAAGGCTAAAGAATATCACGACAAATCACTTGCGCCGATCAGCATAGAAATTAGTGACAGACAGGAAGAAGCGAGGAGGTTTGGAAACCTGGGAACAGTGTTTGACTCTCTCGGTGAATGTATCAAGGCTAAAGAATATCACGACAAAGCACTTGCGATCAGCATAGCAATTGGAGACAGAGAGGGAGAAGCGATAAGTTATGTAAACCTGGGAGCAGTGTTTCAGTCTTTCGGTGAATATATTGAGGCTAAAGAATATTACGAGAAAGCACTTGCCATAAGCATAGAAATTGGCCAGAGAAAGGAAGAAGCGAAAACGTATGAAAACCTGGGAATAGTGTTCCAGTCTCTCGGCGAATATGTCAAGGCTAAAGAATGTCACGAGAAAGCATTTGCGATCAACATAGAAATTGGCGACAGAGCGGGAGAAACGGAATCCTGCAGAAATCTAGGAGATATCTTTAGTGTACTTGGTGAAAATGACGAGGCTTCAGAGTATTATAAGAAAGCATCTGCGATCAGAATCAGAATGGAAGATTGTGGTAGACAACATGAAGCAGACGATTACATCAGCTTAGGAACTATTTCTCATTCTCTTGATAAATATGGCGATGCAATAAGATATTATGACAAAGCACTAGCGATTAGCAAGAAAATTGGTGACAGAAAAAGAGAAGCAGAATGTCACATTAGGCTAGGAACTGTGTTTGAAGCAATTAATAATATGGTAAAAGCGTTAGAATATCTTGAAAAAGCACTTACGATCGCAACTGAAATTGGTGAGAGAAAAGTAGAAGGGAAATGTTATCAACTCTTTGGAAGAGTGTATGTGTCTGCCCATGAATGCGTCATAGCGGAAGAATACCTCAAGAAGGCACTTGCAATAAGTAAAGATATTAGTGACGGTCAAACTGAATTAAACTGCAATTTGTATCTTGCGTTGACGAAGTTATCAGAACAAAAGATTGAGGAAGCCTTCTCCTATCTGGGTCAAAGCACCAGGAAATTTGAAGAACTGCGAGGACTTCTTAAGGACAGCGATTATTTCAAATATCCTTTGCAGACAAGAACGTTTTTCCGTACAAGCTTCTCAGTAGCTTGTTTTGTGGCGTTGGAAATCCACGCGAAGCTCTTTATGCTGCTGAACTGGGACGGGCTAGAGCCTTAACAGACTTGTTGGCAACTCTGTACTCTGCTGAACCAATCATATCAGCTGGCCCGCAATCATGGACTGGTATTGAAACTGTCATGAAGAAAGAAGGTAACTGTGCTTGTCTATACATTTCTTATTCTGGTAAAAGAGTGTTTCTGTGGATTGTGAAGAAAAGCGGTGCCGTTTCTCTCCGACAAATCAAAGTGGATAAAAAGACTCTTCGCACCACATTTGAAAAAGCCGCTAGAAATTTGGATGAATTTTTTGCTATCATGGCGAATCGCTTCAAACGCTTTGGTATTTTACCAGAGGAGCTTTGCGAGGATAGATCTTTGAATGACATTGAACCGAAGCTTGATCCTTCTCAGGAAGAGAACCTCGAAACTTTGAGACGAGGCAAGGACACAAATGACTCCGAAGAAAGTTTATCTTCGTTCTACCAAATGCTTATCAATCCTGTTTCCGACTTACTTAAGGAGCCTGAAATCATAATTGTCCCTGATCGCGGCTTGTACCGTGTTCCATTCCAGCTTTACTGGATAAAAAAGGCAAGTATTTAACAGAGACTTTCAGAATCCGCGTGGTTCCTTCTTTGACGACTCTCAGGCTCATTCAGGACAGTCCTATAGACTATCACAGTCAGACTGGTGCTCTCTTAGTGGGTGATCCTGATGTTGGTGAGGTGATTTACAGGGGACGTCTCAATAAAAAGTTCGTATCATTGCCTGGTGCAAGAAAGGAAGCAGAGATGATTGGACGACTGCTAGGTGTTCGGCCTTTGTTAGGAGAGCAAGCAACAAAGCAGGCTGTACTTGAGAGGGTAAAGTCAGTGAGTCTGATACATATTGCCGCACATGGAAATGCTGAGAGAGGAGAAATTGCTCTTGCACCTCCACGCTCTATTGCTGGGATTCCTCAAGAAAACGACTATCTGTTGAAAATGTCTGACATTTCACAAGTCCAAGTGAGAGCAAAACTGGTGGTACTAAGCTGTTGTCACAGCGGCCGTGGACAAATTAGAGCTGAAGGAGTTGTTGGAATCGCTCGTGCGTTCTTAGGATCCGGAGCGCGCTCAGTGTTGGTGGCACTGTGGGCTCTAGAAGACAGAGCAACAGAGCAGTTGATGAGTCGTTTCTACGAGAACCTTGTTCGAGGAAAAAGTGCCAGTGAATCTCTCCACGAGGCCACAAAATGGATGAGGGGCAATGGCTTTACCGAGATTTCCGAGTGGGCACCGTTTATGCTAATTGGAGATAACGTGACATTTGCCTTTGGAAAATAGAGGTAAGTATTTAGTAGGGGCAAAATCGTTTGCTGATTTTGGTTAGCTGGTCACATGCACATGTTAAATTTACTACGGTCAGGACGGGCTTCCACTTCCGCATTGCTAGAAAGAAGCTCAAACTCACGATCGAATTTATACTGTGCCGCATCATTGGAAGACGACAGATACAATAACGATAGCTTTTGATTTCCTTTTGTGTAGATTCAATTTTCAGACCAGGACAATGTTTTGAATGTTGAACAGATCGCTCGCAGAAAGGAAATGGAAATTTTGTTTCACAAGCTTAGACATTTTTAAATAATTTCTTTTAATTCGGGCTTTGTAGGCAAGTAATGACCTGATGTATGGAGGGCTCCTTACGCACAGAAGTCAAGCAATAGAGCTAACAACCTTCTGGAGAATTAACACCCTAAATAGGAAATCATGATCAAAGTCATTGATTTTCTTTGATGTGTAATGTTGTTCAAGGTTTAATTGTTCATTTGTGCCAGAAGCAGAAATATACTTTTTTTGAACCAACTGCATGTTTTAATTTTTTTTTTGCAAAAATAGTGTCAATACATAAAAAGCATTTGTTATGCAAATTTGTTAGTTCAAATTAATGAGTGGTAACCCCCCCAAGAGGAGTTAAGAGTAACCAAGAGGAGTAAAGCTCACGGCTGTCTCATTTACAATGTAGTGCCGTAGTAAATAGCAAACGTTTAACACTAAGCTTGTCGTCTTCAGGGCAGCAATTTTTATATACCGTTAGAAGTTTTGTAATGTTTAAACAAAAAGAAACAAAACAAGCTATCAGAGCGTGTCGATCGGGTATAGTTAAACTTCATAGACAACAGCCTAGCAAGGTACTTTCTTGCTAAGTTAAAATGTATGGGTTTTAACTCGACCCGGGGGGAAGACCAAGTCAGGAGGAGTAAAGCTCACTGTCTCATTTAGTGTTGTAAATAGCAGATTTTTTAACACTTGTCGTTTCCAGGACAGTTATATCTTTACATACCGTTTGAATTTCTTTTACGTTTACAAAAAAAAACAAAAAAACAAAAAAAAAAACGGAAAAAGCTATCTGTCAGAGTGTATCGATCGGGTATAGTTAAAACGTCATAGACAAAAGCCTTGGACGGTACTTTTTTGCTAAGTTAAAATTAAAGGGTGCTAACTCCACCGGAGGGAAGAGGGGAAGACTTATTTACTGTTGTAAAAAGTGGATTTTGTTGACACTTGAGGCGTCCACAACAAAAAGATTATTATCTACCGGTTGACGTATATTTGCACAGGAGGAAACAAAAGAAACTAACTGTCAGAGTGTGTCGATCGAGAATAGTTACAGTGCGTTTACTGAAACCGGGGCCACCCAGACAATGAAAACCAATCAGATGACAGAACCGAAACAATAGATTCAAACATTTTCAAATCCAGCCAATCAAATGCCTTATTTTCAAATCCGGCCAATCAAACGCCCGGTACAAAACAATCAAATCTCAACTTGTTCGTAGTGATGCTCTCGACTACGGTGTCTGCGCAGTAAATTGTCAAATCGTTAGAAAATTTTGTTACTTTCCTTTAGACTTTACATTTAACGGAGGTAAGTTCATTACATTGACCGTTTTCAACTGTGAACGTACGGCTAAAACAATTCTTCTTTACGGTTTTTTTGTTTCGCTCCTGTTGTCTGTGCGTGTTTCTATTTACACACTGCTTTCGAACAAATCTTCCTTCAGCGAAATTACTCACTGAATGCTGTACAATACCATTGCGAGTGACTTCGAACACCTGCAAATGAAAGGAAAAGAATCTCCTCTTATTTCTTCAAACTAAATGTAGAAATTCATGAACGATAGGTGATAAATTGCAAAAGTACGGCACACTTTATAACACAATCCGCACATTATTACAATATTCCGCATTCGTTATTCGTGACTTATAACAAAATGCGTCTATATTACAGAAATGCCACAGAACACCGTTCCCATGGCAATTTTAAGCAGCGTGGAGGGCTAAGAGCATTTCTGTGGGCGCTAAATGCACAGAAGGAAATAACCTTAAAAAAATATGCGTTTACCTCCCTCATCCATCCACTGAATTTTCTAAGCGTTTCCCTAGGATAGTCGAAGAAAAAACCGAAAGTTTACTTTTTTACGGTAACTACAGAAATTCACGCGTTCTCATTGGCTAATTTTTATTGTCAATATGCGGGCAGCACACATAAATTTAAAATTCATGTGACGCGTCAGCGAGCGAGAGCGGGCAA
>JAHPZR010001045.1:22500-39679 GCA_019787425.1 Platygyra sinensis | reverse complement strand
AAACACTGACTTAGACATCTCTATATGAAATACTTCACTAGGCATTGGCATGTTACATAATTCTTCATCCCTAACTTCGTAATTCAAATCTAAGTCGGGAACATCCACTACATCCACTACATCACGAGGTGGCCCCAATAAATCGCTCACATTCCGTTCTTGCTCAACACTTTTCTTTTGGTATCGAAACAGTGCATTAGAACGGTGTCCAGTGCGCTTGTCAACCAAAGATTCAAAGACTCCGGTGTCATATTGACAATGTTCGTGTCCAAAGCTTGAACTTTATCGAGTTCCACGTGGAAGCCTGCTTCTTCCTTGCTTGAGTCTTTATTCTCTCTTGAAGCTTGCCACTCGGCAAAAATTTTCAACGACCATTTAGTTACATATCGTGTGGATCTAGGAACAGATTTTTCTAGAAATTTTCTTTCTTCCTCCTCACTTTTAGAATTTCTAAAAGCTCTTTTTGGAGGCATTACAAATGACCACGACTCTTCTAAGGAAATAATGAGGACTGAGGCAAAAAGCTTCGACTCAAAAAGCTCTCGACGAAAACAACAGAATTTTTGTCGATTGAAATGCACGCGTTTTCTCGGGTTTTTGAAGCCGCACAACAATTCGCATGCACGTGTTTTCTCGGGTTTTTGAAACAGTAGAAAAATTCGCGTGCACGTGTTTTCTCGGGTTTTTGAAACAGTAGAAAAATTCGCAGGTAGGTGTTATCGCGGATTTTTGAAGCCGTTCAAAACACTCGCAGCACGTGTTTTATCGGGTTTAAAAACACTCGGCTACGCCTCGTGTTTTTAAACCCGATAAAATACTGCTGCTCGTGTTTTAAACAGTACGTAAAGATTTACAAAATGGTCGGTATATATAACTGTTCATATACAATGAAACTTTATAAATTCAAATATTTGTTATCTGTTTACCTTATTTAACTTTTTTCTTGTCCGTGTCTTTGATATTTTTGGTTTGTTTAACTAAGTTTAACAGTTAACAAATATTTGAATTTATAAAGCTTTATTGTATATGAGTGGTTATATATACCGACCATTTTTGTAAATCTTTACTATATATTCATAATGGCTGATTGATGATGTTTGAAACATCGAAACATGTTCCGAAAACTGAAAAGCGTTGTTGTGTTTTACAAGATAAATGAAAATAACATTGTTTTTAATCCAGCTGACCGGAGGCAAACCAGTTGGCTATTTACAAGCGTGGCAGAGGATTCTCGCTCTCTTCGCTTGCAAACCCCAATCCCCATCGCCACCCGCTCGCTTTTTCTTTCAAATGTGTCAAGAGAGTCGAGAGTCTGTGAACATCCACTGCAGAGTACAATTCTCTGAAACAGACCGCAGAAGGTGGTCGAAAGTTCAGCCCTAGCGTTTTTTTAGATCGGCTTGAAACTGCGTTTTTTTGTTAAATCCTGATGTAAATTTAATTGGCTGAAATATATATTTTTTTATCATATGATCCGCTGTCATCCGGTTCCAGTGATCCAGTCCAACAGCGATTCTCACCAGAAGCTGAGCCCTCAGACAAGTGTGTCAGAGTCATGGAGTTGCCAAGCAACCGGCTAACCCTCGCACCTTGAAACAATATGGCCGTCGTTTGAAGTTGACTTTTAGGTTTTGAAACTTTACAAACCCCAGTCTCCTAGGTTTTTAATGATATGAATACAATAAATCCTTTGGCTAACCCTAAGGGTGTCAAGCTCTTATGTGAACTGTGTCAGAAGCCAGCTTTTAATCAGTGTCCAGATTGCAGAGTGACGTACTATTGGTAAGTCTTGCTTTGCTGAAAATTGTGTTAGCTGTTTACGTCTCAGGCTCTTTTAATTAGTGTGAATCAGACGGACATACGAGCTATATGTTCTGGTTTTATTAATATTATTCTACCGGCCGACTTTCCATTCGGAACATTCCATACGTGAGCCTGTTGATTTTTCTGTCAGCAAAATTGTTGAAGATTCTCAGGACGTAACATGTCGATAATTTCGATAGTCGATAAAAGTCGATCGTTGTCGATCAAATTCGATACTAATCAATCGACAAATATCGGATGTCGATAAAAATCGATCACACAATTTTGGTGATTATCCACTTTGATCGCCTTTGATCGACTTTTATCGACTTTGATTGATTTCAATCGACAAGTCTCGGAAATACAAAAAAAAGGTTTATGGCGGGAGGCAAGGCTACAGTTGCCAAGCACAGTTTAATGAGGCAGGCTTGGCTATGCCAAGACTTTATTTAACCGATTTTACATTGTAATTGGAACCTCAGATGTCACCACGTACAGGACGCAGAGAGAACACTACCCGGCGAATTTAGCCAAGGAGAGAGAAATGAGCCGTAGCAGCGTTGTGTATTTGTGAAATCTTGGATGATTAAGCAGATTATGTTAAACACTGATGAGAATAAATTGTCAATAACTTTGCTGGCTATGATTTTCTCGCATTCTAGTCTACATTTTGCCCACTCCGTCTCCCGAAGGATCACTTCGAGTTCCCAGGGTCTCTCATCTTTCCGACTGGCGGGCAGAAGAGGCCCCTGGGACTCTGCTGGTTTCGAGTTATGTTAGCTCAGCAGTCTTACCAGAAATCAGCTGACACTAATCCATCATTTCTCAAGGTAATTTAAACATTCGATTCTGTAATGAATGACAGACCCCTTGCTTGTTCAGTTCTTTATTCAACTTTATTGCCATACGGATTTACTCTAAAGCTGTTTATATTTTCGTGGCTGATTGAAAAATGTGTGTGCATTTTTGTCGATAAAATCGACAATCAGTTGAAAATCTTGTGATTATTGACTTTTATCGACAAATCAATGTCGATTGACAATTATCGACAAATATCGAGTATTATCGACTTATCGACTACGTTTTTGATGATCAACTTTGATCAACATGTTACGTCCTGAGATTCTGCACGTCACAATCACAAACTGATATTTTTTTAATCCAGTTTCAAGTTAGTGAGTTAGTGTTCCTCAGAAATTTCAGTTTATTTATTTGTTATGTACTAAACATCAAACTACAACTACGTTTTCTAGCTTTGTCAAGCCAATGTGTCATATAAGGCCTCATTTATCAACCCAATAGTAATTATTAGGAGCGATTGCAGAATACCTGGCCCACTTTGAACGGCAGAAATTTCTTGCTCCCGTGGTCCCGCAGTCTGTTGAATAATGAAGTGCGAGTGTGTTGAAGTACTGCTACCACAGTGCCGCAGTGCCGAAGTCAAAAGTCTAAGTTAGTTTAAAAACTACTGCTACCGCAGTGCCGCAGTACCGTAGTTGATGAATAATAAACTCTAAGTTAGTTAAACTACTGCTATCACAGTGCCGCGGTGCCGTAGTTGATGAATAATAAATTCTAATTTAATTAAACTACTGCTACCGCAGTGCAGCAGTGCCACAGTGCCGTAGTCGATGAATAATTAAGACTGCAGAGCTTAAAGAACGACAAATACATGGATATTTCGTGCTGTTTATATTCAGTTTTTATGTTAATTTGGTGACTGCGGGACTGTGGTATCAGTATTTGAAGACCCACAGTAAGTGGCCGGGTATTCTGCAATCTAGCCATAATTAATAAAGTTAAAATTATATTATTGTAACGTCAGCAACTACTGTAAGCTATTGACTGCATTTTAGTGCATCGGAGCATCAGAAGGCTGACTGGCTGGGGATTCACCAGAAAATTTGTCAATTACTGATTCCACTCCGGACTCCGATCCCATTTCTTGGATCCGAGGAAGAAAGGCATCACAGAAAACAGCAGCAAATAGTCAGACAGGTATTTAGAAAACATGGCATTATTTTGTTCTTTATATAAATGTAATTTATAAATAAGATAAAAATGCAATGGAAAATTGAGAATCTAACTTTTGTAGATAAGCACAAATATTTTTTACAAACCTCTTCTTGTGTTTTTCTTTTTCGTGTTTTATTAAAATTTATTGAAATGGTATTTCATTCATCAGTTGTAAGTAATGAAGTAATATGATCAATTCCACATTAAGTAATCTAGTAACATATAGGGGAAAAAACTACAGACACATGCCATTTGTTATCTTAAAATAATAATCATTAGTATGTACCACACATTACAAGTGATTAGTTCTTTTTGCGCGCACTGATTGGCTAACTCGGAGGTGATTACCGGTAGCTAAGTAGTATTCACCTCTGAGCAGCCGAAGAAAAACAAAATGGCTTTTGTCTGTATATTGTTACAAATAAAGTTCCTCTATTCAGCTTGTGTGGTATAGACTAAAACAATTATTCACCTCAGTGTCGGTGAAAGTGGTGGAAATTTACCTCCACTTCAGTGAATAATTGTTAATTATATCAAGTAATTGGACCAAGTGGAGTACAGTTGAGGGAGTGATCGCACAGTAATTTCAAAATCAGACGAGCGAGTGCAAAGAGGGACAATATCAACCCATAGTGCCCGTACAAGGGAAATTAGGCCTGAGAATAGCCCCTTTAAAATTTAAATAATGTTCTTACAGTGCAGTCAAACGCCTGAAGCGTTCCGCCTAAATAATGCTTAATGCTTCATTAATCCAAAGCCTTTTCGATTTCTTGGCTTCAAATTTCGAAAAGTCAACTAAATATTGTAATCATCCAACCATAGCGTCCATATTCGAATATCGAGCGTTGATCATACTAATGAACAATACATTGAACGATAGTTAGTGCGCTGTGGAGGAGTCCTGGAACGAAGGCGCCATTTTGAGCTCTTTCGTCCACCATGGTGTTTGTTGACTTCATGGATGGGCAGAAAACTAAGGTGGCTCTGGTAGAAAACTCGCAAGCGTTCCTGGAAAGGATGTGTTCAGATGTCAGGAAAGAAATTCAGGCAGAGATTGGAGTACTGTTGCTGTCAACATTCCATTTCATAGTCTGGGGAAGTCCTTTGTCACTCATACGAGAGTTGATTAATGTCCTGGGAAAATGTGCTGTGAAAGTCAGTGTGCCAGTAGTGGAAAATCATTCTGATGGCCACCCTGAAATCATTTTCCAGTATTTGGAACACTTTGTTATATTAGTCTAATCAACATGCAACATTCGAATGGACGCTATGGCTGGATGATTACAATATTCAGTTTGACTTTTTGAAATTTGAAGCCAAGAATCGAAACAGGCTCTGGATTAGTGAACACATTAATCATTGTTTACACAGAATGCTTCAGGCATTTTGACTGTAAAACTAATGATCAAAATAGTTGATTATCATTATTCGCCAATCAAAATAATGAAAACAGCTGATTAGTTCAAGATTTCTGTGCATGATAGTTGACTCAAGCTCAAGCTGATAATCTAATTGTATAATAGAAACACAATGTGTAGTTCCAGAAAATATCCATACCCCCACCACGGAGGGAATTTCACGTAAGCCCCCCCTCCTCCTCGGAATTTCCATTTTTTGACCCCCGCCCCTTCGGAATTTCCACTACTATTTTGTACACCCCCATACCCTCTGGAAAAAATAGTTTTGGCAAGAAAGTGTGTTAAAGTAAAAGTTAACAGTCTCCAAACATTTAGCGATTTGCATTGCATTAAACTACTAAATTAATAGTATCGATCGATTGTAACATCTATATCTGAAGATACTTGCAAAGAAAGCGTTCAGCAATTTAGTGAAACATGCTTTAAAAGAAAAGATAAAATGTTAATTTGTCAAAATTACCTTCCTACATGACTAACTTCCTTTGTAAATGTGGTACAATTTCCATTGAAGGACTGATAAAACGAGTGTGGATGAAATTGACACCGTACTTTTATTGCGAACTACCCTGGGTACCAGAGGTTTTTCTGGCGCGGCGGATGGAAATGGTGGCCGAAGGCCGTTGGCACTGCACAAGCGAACACGATCGCCAACAGACTCGGAACGAAAGCCAATTTTGCAGCAAAATTATATACAAATAGACAGAGATAAACAGGGATTAGAAATTCTCAAGTTTGCGAAATCGTAACATGATCATTTCTACCTTTATGAAGAAACTATTTTTCAAGAACGAAATCGACTGACACTTTGAAGACCGATGCAAAAACACTAGGCTAGTCTCCAGTGCCTTTTGGTCCAGAAGGTGATTCTATGTGGACTGGTAAAAAGTAATGGTGGCCATTTCTACGCAACGGCAACCGCAACGGCACGTTCTTCGCATTTGTTAGCTTCCAAAGTGCTTTTTGAAGAAAGGAAATGTATTTGAAATATAATGCGAGTCAAATACAAGTATTCAAGCCACTATTTTTCATGTGAAAGTTCTACTTGGGAGGTAAGAAAGGATTTTTGAACAGCTTGATCGACACTCAAATCCGTATTGAATCAAAGTACCTATCAAATCCCTCTGGAAACTAACTCGATCATACAACCCCCCTCCCCTCTGGAATTTCCTGGGTTTCCCCCCCCCCCTCCCCTTCGGAATTTCCAGTTCCCTCCATGGTGGGGGTATGGATATGTTCTGGAACCACACAATTTTAAACCAATCAACCTTCCTTTTAAATTATTTGGGCTATTTTCTAAATCGTTTTTTAACAGTTTCCTTTGGGCTTTGTAAATGATAAAAAATCATAATGAAACATACAGAATCCTGCTACATGTAGTACTGATATTTGTTCTTTCTCCCAAAACACCAGAAACAAATGATTGAACTATGTCGCACAGAAGGTCAGAAGTTACTATTTGAAGGTCAATATGACAGAGTGGTACCAGCTGCCTTGGAGTCTTTAAAGTTCTCCATTGAAGTTTATGGTTTGAGCAGCATAGAACTTGTGCCGTCATACCTCATTCTTGGTGAAGCCAGTATAGGTTGGTATTTTGTGGTTTATGCAATGCATCTCTACACAATTAGAATGGATGATCTACATGTATATGTATCTCTAGTAGGCAGATTAACTTTGAAAATTGATTATTTCAACAGAAAAAAAACTTTGAGCTCCAAGTTTAAAGATTGACTAATCAGCTACCATTAATTTCTGAAAATAATGACCCTCGATCGATCAGTGGGTCAGTTGGTCAGTCAGTTTGTTGTTAGAGGTCAGAAAGTCAGATAATCAAACAGACAGTCAGTCAATCATTCAGATTCAGTCAGTTGACCAGTCAGTGTCTGTCTGTCAGTCAGTCAGTCAGTCAGTTGGCCAGCCAGCCAGACAGACAGTCAGCCAGACAGTCGGTCAGTTGGTCAGTCAGTCAATCAGCCAGTAGGTTAGTCAGTTAGTCAGTCAATCAGACAGTCAGTCAGTCTGTCTTACAGTCAATTAGTCAGTCAGTCAGTCACTTGGTCAGTCAGTGATTTTGGGTCAGTTGGTGGTTCACCACCCACATCTTTTGGACTTGGGTTATTTTTGTTGAGCTGTTGTTTTTTTTTCCTCTCCGCAGGCCTTGGTCGTTTATCCCAAGCTGAGGAATACTTAGCACAGGCCCAGTGGACAGTCCTTAAAACTCCAGAATGTCCAGACAGCATAAAATCAAAACTCTTTAGAAACTTGGGATTGATGTATGCTGCACAGGGGAACTATCCAGATGCTCTGTCACAACTTGCTGATGATGTAAGGACCTGATGTTATACTCAACAACTTTTTCTTGAAGTGGAAACATCTTTCATAAAATATTTTATTCATGTTCTCAATCAGGTTATACCAGATGACAACAATAAAAAAAAATAAATCAAAACTACCCAATGTATGAGCACGATGTTAGATATTCTGCATTTCATAACATGTATTTCATAATAATTGTACATGTACATGTAGATGTTATTGCTCTACTCTCTGTATGCATTGCAGGCCTTATAATGGCACTAGATAAGTTCAGGTAATAATAAACATCCTGTTACTTGAGTTCTATGATGATGATGATGATGATGATGATGATGATGATGATGATAATGATGATGATGATGATGATGATGATGATGATGATATTATTGGTGATGATGATGACAATGATGTAATTTTACCGTCGATTTAGATATATCATTCATCAAGAGTACATGGCACAGATGACATCAGAACATCAGGTGGATATTTTCACATGGCTAATGTGTTCTACCGACAGAACAAGTTGGACATTGCCTTCTCTCTCTACAATCAGGTACAGTGTGTAAAGTACCATTTGCCAAAAAAATACCTTCGAAGAGGAGCTCTGGTTGTGTTATTTACAATGTTTAGTTCCTTTGAGCAGGCCTAATGCAAACACTATTTGAAGTCTGGATTTCAGTTTGAAATGATGGTCTTAGAAACATTATGTGATATGAGTAGTAATTGCAGCATATTTTTGCAGACCTATCCTGCTAAACTATAATTTGTGTTTTTTGTGTCTTCAGTTGGTAAATATGCTTGTTTATGAGCTATAATGAGAAAACTGGGATCAATAGCAGTATCTGGGCAACTGCATTCCTACCCCTCCCCTAACCCAACATGTTATAATAAGTTAATAAGTTAGTGTCACTGTTGGGTTAGGGGAGGGGTAGGTGCGCAGTTGCCCAGATACTGATATTGATCCGAAAACTGTATCAATCCTTTGTTATACATGACGTAAGGTGAAAAACAAATAATGGCTCAGCTTCCAGAACATGTGCAAAAAAATCAAAGACTTGCTTTAAAAATAGTAGTCTAAACATTTGTATCAAGCATAAATAATGTCAAACACAAATTAAAATTACAAAGTTACACTTCTTGGCTCACCTAGTATTCCCCAGAAATAGCATTAATTTTTTAATGCCTTAAAGAGTACTAGCAAGCCGTTTTTCAATATCTAAGTCTCAATGTCCAACAGTCCTAAGAGGACTATAGTTTGTGAGCCTCTTAAGCAAAGCTTTAGCAGTGGAAACCCACCGAACGATAACTCGCTGAAATCGCGTTAGATCGGCCTTAGGAGCTGGCAAGCAACAAAAAATACAACACAGCAACAGGGTAAGTAGATTTTATTCACAAATTATTAGCAGAATTGACTTTTCCAGCAAAACTGTTTCGTTCCCATACAAACCTTTATAAATTCAAACCTTCCAACCGTTGTATATGTTGCAGTTA
The DNA here is from genome assembly GCA_019787425.1 of Platygyra sinensis. Classification (NCBI taxonomy): domain Eukaryota; kingdom Metazoa; phylum Cnidaria; class Anthozoa; order Scleractinia; family Merulinidae; genus Platygyra; species Platygyra sinensis. The sequence goes on along the minus strand of JAHPZR010001045.1, from coordinate 30,638 downwards.
ATTTTTGGTTTCAGTTAATTTATAATTTAACCAGTTAGTTTTTTCTAACTAGGTGATTTTATTTTTAACTAGTTAGTTTTCTTTCTATATTTCTAGGGGGGGGGGGAGGTTATTCCAAAAAGAGTAACACACTCACCACCAGCTCTAACCCTTACCAATCCTAACCCTATCCCTAACCCTGTTGACCCCCATGACCCTATCCCTAGACCTAGCCCCCCCCCAGTTTTTTTTTATTATTTTGCACTCACCTGGATTTGAACTCCAAACCTCTGACTTGAGAGTCCATCTTCATCTCCACTATGCCACACAAGCAATCGTTGCAAATTTGCTCATATTTGTTGGTCTAATAAGTTATTGGTCCCAGACTCACCCTTCCCTTTGACACAAATTACAGGTGTAACCTGGTTTGGAAATTTCAACCCAGTTTGAAAAATATGAACCAGTTCAAAATAAAATCACCTAGTTAGAAAAAAAAACTAACTAGTTAAAAATAAAATCACCTGGTTAGAAAAAAACTAACTAGTTAAAAATAAAATCACCTAGTTAGAAAAAACTAACTGGTTAAATTATAAAATTAACTGAAACCAAAAATTAACTGCAACATATACACAACACCCCCATATGCTGCAAGGCGAGAGTCACGTTTCGCATAGTCCAATTCTATTGTTAGGCAATAGTATATGTCATAGCTCATGTTTCGCTGAACGTTTGCATAAAAGTAAAAAAAAAACACAATATAACTCCCCGTATTGTGAGCTTGGGCTGACTGTGAAAAACTCAGCAACTCTGCTGCCATTCCATCTGTTGTGCCATAATAATAATAAAAATAATAATAATATAATAATAATAATAATAATAATAATAATAATAATAATTTAATAATAATAATAATAATAATAATAATAATTAAAATAAATTCAACTTTATTTACATCTTTGAAAAAACCTAGTTACGAATACTTTGATGATGATAATAATAATAATAATAATAATAATATATAATAATAATAATATATAATTAAAGTAATCTTTATTAAAATCTTATAAAATCCTAAATAGAAAGCTTTGATAATGTTTTTATAACATGCGTTTCTATGCTAAAATAAAGTTTCACACGGGTAGGGACAAAACCTGGGGTAGGCCATGGCCTAGGCCATGGCCTACCCCAGGTTTTGTCCCTACCCGTGTGAAACTTTATTTTAGCATAGAAACGCATGTTATAAAAACATTATCAAAGCTTTATATTTAGGATTTTATAAGATTTTAATAAAGATTACTTTAATTATATATTATTAATTATTATATATTATTATTATTATTATTATATTATCATCATCAAAGTATTCGTAACTAGGTTTTTTCAAAGATGTAAATAAAGTTGAATTTATTTTAATTATTATTATTATTATTATTATTATTATTAAATTATTATTATTATTATTATTATTATTATTATTATTATTATTATTATTTTTATTATTATTATGGCACAACAGATGGAATGGCAGCAGAGTTGCTGAGTTTTTCACAGTCAGCCCAAGCTCACAATACGGGGAGTTATATTGTGTTTTTTTTTTACTTTTATGCAAACGTTCAGCGAAACATGAGCTATGACATATACTATTGCCTAACAATAGAATTGGACTATGCGAAACGTGACTCTCGCCTTGCAGCATATGGGGGTGTTGTGTATATGTTGCAGTTAATTTTTGGTTTCAGTTAATTTTATAATTTAACCAGTTAGTTTTTTCTAACTAGGTGATTTTATTTTTAACTAGTTAGTTTTTTTCTAACCAGGTGATTTTATTTTTAACTAGTTAGTTTTTTTTCTAACTAGGTGATTTTATTTTTAACTGGTTCATATTTTTCAAACTGGGTTGAAATTTCCAAACCAGGTTACACCTGTAATTTTGTCAAAGGAGAAGGGTGAGTCTAGGACCAATAACTTATTAGACCAACAAATATGAGCAAATTTGCAACGATTGCTTGTGTGGCATAGTGGAGATGAAGATGGACTCTAAAGTCAGAGGTTTGGAGTTCAAATCCAGGTGAGTGCAAAATAATAAAAAAAACTGGGGGGGGGGGCTAGGTCTAGGGATAGGGTCATGGGGGTCAACAGGGTTAGGGATAGGGTTAGGAATTGGTATAGGGTTAGAGCTGGTGGTGAGTGTGTTACTCTTTTTGGAATAATCACCTAGTTAGAAGAAAACTAACTAGTTAAAAATAAAATCACCTAGTTAGAAAAAAACTAACTGGTTAAATTATAAAATTAACTGAAACCAAAAATTAACTGCAACATATACAACGGTTGGAAGGTTTGAATTTATAAAGGTTTGTATGGGAACGAAACAGTTTTGCTGGAAAAGTCAATTCTGCTAATAATTTGTGAATAAAATCTACTTACCCTGTTGCTGTGTTGTATTTTTTGTTGCTTGCCAGCTCCTAAGGCCGATCTAACGCGATTTCAGCGAGTTATCGTTCGGTGGGTTTCCACTGCTAAAGCTTTGCTTAAGAGGCTCACAAACTATAGTCCTCTTAGGACTGTTGGACATTGGAGACTTAGATATTGAAAAACGGCTTGCTAATATTCTTTAAGGCATTAAAAAATTAATGCTATTTCTGGGGAATACTAGGTGAGCCAAGAAGTGTAACTTTGTAATTTTAATTTGTGTTTGACATTATTTATGCTTGATACAAATGTTTAGACTACTATTTTTAAAGCAAGTCTTTGATTTTTTTGCACATGTTCTGGAAGCTGAGCCATTATTTGTTTTTCACCTTACGTCATGTATAACAAAGGATTGATACAGTTTTCGGATCAATATCAGTATCTGGGCAACTGCGCACCTACCCCTCCCCTAACCCAACAGTGACACTAACTTATTAACTTATTATAACATGTTGGGTTAGGGGAGGGGTAGGAATGCAGTTGCCCAGATACTGCTATTGATCCCAGTTTTCTCATTATAGCTCATAAACAAGCATATTTACCAACTGAAGACACAAAAAACACAAATTATAGTTTAGCAGGATAGGTCTGCAAAAATATGCTGCAATTACTACTCATATCACATAATGTTTCTAAGACCATCATTTCAAACTGAAATCCAGACTTCAAATAGTGTTTGCATTAGGCCTGCTCAAAGGAACTAAACATTGTAAATAACACAACCAGAGCTCCTCTTCGAAGGTATTTTTTTGGCAAATGGTACTTTACACACTGTACCTGATTGTAGAGAGAGAAGGCAATGTCCAACTTGTTCTGTCGGTAGAACACATTAGCCATGTGAAAATATCCACCTGATGTTCTGATGTCATCTGTGCCATGTACTCTTGATGAATGATATATCTAAATCGACGGTAAAATTACATCATTGTCATCATCATCACCAATAATATCATCATCATCATCATCATCATCATCATCATCATTATCATCATCATCATCATCATCATCATCATCATCATCATCATAGAACTCAAGTAACAGGATGTTTATTATTACCTGAACTTATCTAGTGCCATTATAAGGCCTGCAATGCATACAGAGAGTAGAGCAATAACATCTACATGTACATGTACAATTATTATGAAATACATGTTATGAAATGCAGAATATCTAACATCGTGCTCATACATTGGGTAGTTTTGATTTATTTTTTTTTATTGTTGTCATCTGGTATAACCTGATTGAGAACATGAATAAAATATTTTATGAAAGATGTTTCCACTTCAAGAAAAAGTTGTTGAGTATAACATCAGGTCCTTACATCATCAGCAAGTTGTGACAGAGCATCTGGATAGTTCCCCTGTGCAGCATACATCAATCCCAAGTTTCTAAAGAGTTTTGATTTTATGCTGTCTGGACATTCTGGAGTTTTAAGGACTGTCCACTGGGCCTGTGCTAAGTATTCCTCAGCTTGGGATAAACGACCAAGGCCTGCGGAGAGGAAAAAAAAACAACAGCTCAACAAAAATAACCCAAGTCCAAAAGATGTGGGTGGTGAACCACCAACTGACCCAAAATCACTGACTGACCAAGTGACTGACTGACTGACTAATTGACTGTAAGACAGACTGACTGACTGTCTGATTGACTGACTAACTGACTAACCTACTGGCTGATTGACTGACTGACCAACTGACCGACTGTCTGGCTGACTGTCTGTCTGGCTGGCTGGCCAACTGACTGACTGACTGACTGACAGACAGACACTGACTGGTCAACTGACTGAATCTGAATGATTGACTGACTGTCTGTTTGATTATCTGACTTTCTGACCTCTAACAACAAACTGACTGACCAACTGACCCACTGATCGATCGAGGGTCATTATTTTCAGAAATTAATGGTAGCTGATTAGTCAATCTTTAAACTTGGAGCTCAAAGTTTTTTTTCTGTTGAAATAATCAATTTTCAAAGTTAATCTGCCTACTAGAGATACATATACATGTAGATCATCCATTCTAATTGTGTAGAGATGCATTGCATAAACCACAAAATACCAACCTATACTGGCTTCACCAAGAATGAGGTATGACGGCACAAGTTCTATGCTGCTCAAACCATAAACTTCAATGGAGAACTTTAAAGACTCCAAGGCAGCTGGTACCACTCTGTCATATTGACCTTCAAATAGTAACTTCTGACCTTCTGTGCGACATAGTTCAATCATTTGTTTCTGGTGTTTTGGGAGAAAGAACAAATATCAGTACTACATGTAGCAGGATTCTGTATGTTTCATTATGATTTTTTATCATTTACAAAGCCCAAAGGAAACTGTTAAAAAACGATTTAGAAAATAGCCCAAATAATTTAAAAGGAAGGTTGATTGGTTTAAAATTGTGTGGTTCCAGAACATATCCATACCCCCACCATGGAGGGAACTGGAAATTCCGAAGGGGAGGGGGGGGGGGAAACCCAGGAAATTCCAGAGGGGAGGGGGGTTGTATGATCGAGTTAGTTTCCAGAGGGATTTGATAGGTACTTTGATTCAATACGGATTTGAGTGTCGATCAAGCTGTTCAAAAATCCTTTCTTACCTCCCAAGTAGAACTTTCACATGAAAAATAGTGGCTTGAATACTTGTATTTGACTCGCATTATATTTCAAATACATTTCCTTTCTTCAAAAAGCACTTTGGAAGCTAACAAATGCGAAGAACGTGCCGTTGCGGTTGCCGTTGCGTAGAAATGGCCACCATTACTTTTTACCAGTCCACATAGAATCACCTTCTGGACCAAAAGGCACTGGAGACTAGCCTAGTGTTTTTGCATCGGTCTTCAAAGTGTCAGTCGATTTCGTTCTTGAAAAATAGTTTCTTCATAAAGGTAGAAATGATCATGTTACGATTTCGCAAACTTGAGAATTTCTAATCCCTGTTTATCTCTGTCTATTTGTATATAATTTTGCTGCAAAATTGGCTTTCGTTCCGAGTCTGTTGGCGATCGTGTTCGCTTGTGCAGTGCCAACGGCCTTCGGCCACCATTTCCATCCGCCGCGCCAGAAAAACCTCTGGTACCCAGGGTAGTTCGCAATAAAAGTACGGTGTCAATTTCATCCACACTCGTTTTATCAGTCCTTCAATGGAAATTGTACCACATTTACAAAGGAAGTTAGTCATGTAGGAAGGTAATTTGACAAATTAACATTTTATCTTTTCTTTTAAAGCATGTTTCACTAAATTGCTGAACGCTTTCTTTGCAAGTATCTTCAGATATAGATGTTACAATCGATCGATACTATTAATTTAGTAGTTTAATGCAATGCAAATCGCTAAATGTTTGGAGACTGTTAACTTTTACTTTAACACACTTTCTTGCCAAAACTATTTTTTCCAGAGGGTATGGGGGTGTACAAAATAGTAGTGGAAATTCCGAAGGGGCGGGGGTCAAAAAATGGAAATTCCGAGGAGGAGGGGGGGCTTACGTGAAATTCCCTCCGTGGTGGGGGTATGGATATTTTCTGGAACTACACATTGTGTTTCTATTATACAATTAGATTATCAGCTTGAGCTTGATTCAACTATCATGCACAGAAATCTTGAACTAATCAGCTGTTTTCATTATTTTGATTGGCGAATAATGATAATCAACTATTTTGATCATTAGTTTTACAGTCAAAATGCCTGAAGCATTCTGTGTAAACAATGATTAATGTGTTCACTAATCCAGAGCCGTTTTGATTCTTGGGTTCAAATTTCAAAAAGTCAACTGAATATTCATCCAGCCATAGCGTCCATTCGAATGTTGCATGTTGATTAGACTAATTATAACAAAGCGTTCCAAATACTGAAAATGTTTTCAGGGTGGCCATCAGAATGATTTTCCACTACTGGCACACTGACTTTCACAGCACATTTTCCCAGGGCATTAATCAACTCTCGTACGAGTGACAAAGGACTTCCCCAGACTATGAAATGGAATGTTGACAGCAACAGTACTCCAATCTCTGCCTGAATTTCTTTCCTTACATCTGAACACATCCTTTCCAGGAATGCTTGCGAGTTTTCTACCAGAGCCACCTTAGTTTTCTGCCCATCCATGATGTCAACAAACACCATGGTGGACGAAAGAGCTCAAAATGGTGCCTTCATTCCAGGACTCCTCCACAGCGCACTAACTATCATTCAATGTATTGTTCATTAGTATGATCAACACTCGATATTCGAATATATGGACGTTATGGTTGGATGATTACAATATTTAGTTGACTTTTCGAAATTTGAAGCCAAGAATCGAAAAGGCTTTGGATTAATGAAGCATTAAGCATTATTTAGGCGGAACGCTTCAGGCGTTTTGACTGCACTGTAAGAACATTATTTAAATTTTAAAGGGGCTATTCTCAGGCCTAATTTCCCTTGTACGGGCACTATGGGTTGATATTGTCCCTCTTTGCACTCGCTCGTCTGATTTTGAAATTACTGTGCGATCACTCCCTCAACTGTACTCCACTTGGTCCAATTACTTGATATAATTAACAATTATTCACTGAAGTGGAGGTAAATTTCCACCACTTTCACCGACACTGAGGTGAATAATTGTTTTAGTCTATACCACACAAGCTGAATAGAGGAACTTTATTTGTAACAATATACAGACAAAAGCCATTTTGTTTTTCTTCGGCTGCTCAGAGGTGAATACTACTTAGCTACCGGTAATCACCTCCGAGTTAGCCAATCAGTGCGCGCAAAAAGAACTAATCACTTGTAATGTGTGGTACATACTAATGATTATTATTTTAAGATAACAAATGGCATGTGTCTGTAGTTTTTTCCCCTATATGTTACTAGATTACTTAATGTGGAATTGATCATATTACTTCATTACTTACAACTGATGAATGAAATACCATTTCAATAAATTTAATAAAACACGAAAAAGAAAAACACAAGAAGAGGTTTGTAAAAAATATTTGTGCTTATCTACAAAAGTTAGATTCTCAATTTTCCATTGCATTTTTATCTTATTTATAAATTACATTTATATAAAGAACAAAATAATGCCATGTTTTCTAAATACCTGTCTGACTATTTGCTGCTGTTTTCTGTGATGCCTTTCTTCCTCGGATCCAAGAAATGGGATCGGAGTCCGGAGTGGAATCAGTAATTGACAAATTTTCTGGTGAATCCCCAGCCAGTCAGCCTTCTGATGCTCCGATGCACTAAAATGCAGTCAATAGCTTACAGTAGTTGCTGACGTTACAATAATATAATTTTAACTTTATTAATTATGGCTAGATTGCAGAATACCCGGCCACTTACTGTGGGTCTTCAAATACTGATACCACAGTCCCGCAGTCACCAAATTAACATAAAAACTGAATATAAACAGCACGAAATATCCATGTATTTGTCGTTCTTTAAGCTCTGCAGTCTTAATTATTCATCGACTACGGCACTGTGGCACTGCTGCACTGCGGTAGCAGTAGTTTAATTAAATTAGAATTTATTATTCATCAACTACGGCACCGCGGCACTGTGATAGCAGTAGTTTAACTAACTTAGAGTTTATTATTCATCAACTACGGTACTGCGGCACTGCGGTAGCAGTAGTTTTTAAACTAACTTAGACTTTTGACTTCGGCACTGCGGCACTGTGGTAGCAGTACTTCAACACACTCGCACTTCATTATTCAAC